>PVJH01020873.1:20500-40004 GCA_004026705.1 Nesogale talazaci
GGAAATTGAGCATAACCGTATAGTGATATGTACTTCACTCATTATGCTCCTCAACAGAACTCAGTGTAACACAGCCACGTGAAGGACGGAGTATCTACACCAATTACCTGAAATTCTTTTGAAACACACATCTGTTTATTTCTCCCCATTTATTTATTTATCCAGTGAGTGATCAATATTCACAGAATGGTAAATAATGTGTTTTACTCTTTTGGCTAGATTCCCTTCTGTAATTCCAGTGATTCGATTTAACCCCTGAGAGCTCCTTCATTGAGTTCTGACACGTCCTTGTGTCTGCGTGCCTTTTGTCATTCACTGGGTTTTACCTTACTCTCCTGTGATAGATGCACCCCTTCTGCGTTAGAGATGGCACATGAGATTTCATCTGGAATGTTTCTTCCTCCCTGCCCAAGAACCAGCCCCTTCGCAAAGAAGCTTAGCCCTTTCGCTGACAGAGCAACAAAAGAAATATATGTGTGTGTACGCCACTGTATTTTACACACATCTATAGAGACTTCTCAATAAGACCAATTGTGCCTATATCCAGTCAAACGCGACTCTCCCCTTCTAATTCATCATCAAGCCTCCTCCTCTTGCTCCTCAGTCAATCCTTCTCCAATAGGGAGGACCCCAGTTTCTCCAGTCGCCATTAAGTTGCCTAGTTGTTTACCTTCAGTGTCCATGGGCCAGCCAAGGTCACAGCATGAAATGACGCGATGAATCAGGACACACAATGAATCACGACCTCTGTGCCCTTCCCTTTGCCATTAGTTTTGACGAGTTCCACTCTAGTCCAAAAGCACCCCTCAGCAAGGTTCTTCCAAACCCAGAGGACATCTCACCTGGGAATGCACCAGAGCCAGCACCCCAAAGAGCTAAAGAATGGGAAGTGGGCTGGTGGCAAAGATAACACAGTCAGTTTTGCTTTTGTTTGCTTGCTTGTTTGTTTTCATAGCTACCACTGTCAGAGAAATCCTTTATTGTCACCCACCCAGGATAAAGAACTCCAACCATCTAGATCAAGGCTCCTCAAACTATGGCCCGCGGGCCACATGTGGCCCACCGAGGACGTTCATCCGGCCCGCTGGGTGTTTTTGTTGCCGCTGCTGTCCTGCTTAGCAGCCGACTCATCCCAGGCCCACAGTGAATTTGTTCAAAGTTTTCTTAACTATAGTCCAGTCCTCCAAGGGCCTGAGGGACAGGGAACTGATCCCTTGTCTAAAAAGTTTGAGGACCCCTCACAGGCTGTCATGCCTGCTGAGATCCTCAGCTGAAACCCCAAAGAGGGCACAGCAGCTCCAGTGGCTCTTTCGCTCCCTCTCAACCCGCCCTGCCTGGGTCTCCTGCAACCCCCGACACCTCATGGGGAACAGAGCTCCAGGTAAAGCGTGGGACCAGTCAAGGCACTGGGGGAGACAAGAGGCTTTGTCTGCTTTTCTTTAGATTTTAAATATTATTAAATGAATTTCTCAAATTTCTAATAATCACGTTGGAGTTTAAATTACAAGATCGCTCACAGAGTCAGCATCCAAATGGTACGGTAGCCGGCAGACAACAATTGCCGGGCGGATGGGTTGCAGGTTTGTACTGCGTGGAGACAAAGCTCCCATTGAGTGGCAGAGAGATGATCTGACAGTGAGGAGGGAGAGGTTTTCATTACCTCGGTCATCATCCACAATGAGGGCAGGATGGGGACTGGGAAAAGAAAGCCCCAGCTGGCCCAGGCCGTGCTGAGGATGAAAACTGGCAGTGAAACACACCCCTGCTCTTTGGCACTCTCCTGTGCATGGTGAGGATGGGACACAACCTAGCAGAAGGAAGATGGCACATCTAAGGTCAAGACCAGACCACCGCAAGCATCCAGCGGAGACTGAGGCAAGCAAAACATCAGAGAGGAGAGCTGGCTCTTGGCAGAAGAGCCAGGACCAGAAAGATGGTCGAATAGTAGTCATCTTTTTTTGGACTGTCCTGTAAGAGTTAGATTTGGTTTATCCCCATCAAGGGAGCACTGTGGATGAAAGCCACCACCGTCTCCCCATGAGAACAGCCAGCAGAAAGACCACTGCTTGCCCTTGCTCTGCAGACTCCCAGCGGGGAGCAGAGGTCCACTTCAAGCAGACCACAAGGAAGCAGGAGAGTACATTTCTATCTTCATGGCAGTCAAGCTGGGCCCACAGGAGCTTTTTCCTCCCCAGCAGCAACTCCGAGCTCACTGCTTCCAAGCCTGCTCTCGGAACCAGGATTGCCACATAGTGAAACATAGAAAGTTTTGAAATGAGGATGCTCAGGTCCCCAGATGCTACCGGAACCCAAACTCACTGCCATTGAGTTGATGCTGATTCATGGCAAGCACTACCCTTTGGGGTTCCCAAAACATTACATCTTTATAAGGACAGCCTCATTGCTCTCTTAGAGAGGCTGGCGGTTTGGAACCACTGACCTAGTGGTGAGCAGCTCACCGTCAAGTCTACTAGGTCATCAGGGCTCCTCAGATTCAGCTAGAGTGAGTCTGTGTCATCAAAAAGCACCAGGCAATCCTGAACTGTGTATGACAGCATGAAAGAATGACCCGAGACAACACTTTCCAAATACCTAGAAAGCTTATTCAATTTTGCTGGGCCCCTTCGCACAGATCTTATTCCATGGGACCAAGAGTAGGCCAGGGAATCGGCCTTCTGAACAAGCTCCCGGGGACTGTGGGTGCGGCCTGTCCACAGACCACACACAGAGAACTGCTGCGCCCAAAGCATCCAAAATGTAACAGGTGCATTAAGATTCACTGTGTTCCCTTCTTGTTTGCATCTCCCTTTTAGCTCAGAGCTGCTCTGGGTAAGGGGTGGGAGGGGAGACCAAGCGCTCTATTCCCATAAAAAGTTATAATCTCATAATTGGCTGATCTACATATAACCTCCTCCCTGGGTTATGGACAACGAGCAAGTGGGCAAGGGGAGACATCAGAAAGCATTCAACAAGACAAATTTATAGTATTTTGTAAATTATCAAGGGTTCCTGAGGAAGGAGGAAGTGGGGAGAGAGAGGAAAAAGGAGGAGCCAACACCAGGGGCTTAAGTGGAAGGTAGATGCTTTGAGAATGATGATGGCATCAAAGGTACAAATGTGCTTTGCATACAATGGATGTATGGGTGGATTGTGCTAAGAGTTGTATGAGTCCCCAATAAAATGATTTAAAAAAAGAGATTTAAAATCTCAGAAACTCATAGGGACAGTTCTCCCATATCCTACAGGGTTGACATCAACTGGAAGGCAAAGAGTGAGTTGAGTGGGGCCAGTCAGACTTCCAGATTTCAGAGTCTTGAACTTGATTTTCACCTTCTCTGGATTTCTATTGAAGAGCCTGCCCTCTTAGACCCATGTCAGATTGGTGGAGACATCCCCTCTCCTCCACACCCAGGTTCCCTGATCATTGCCACTTATGAATATAGTTTACCTGTCACCCATGAACCAACACTAATGATTCCCTAAAGTCTGTATTTTCTTCCCATGTCCTGTGCTCTGACCAAAGTCAAGAGGAGGCTAGTTGTGATGTCTACTCTGGACCTTTCTTGGCTGTGACAGTTTCTCAGAGTCCTAGAAGTGGTGGTCCCTAAGAACGATGGGCAGCCCCGGGATAGACAGCCTGTTGAGGGACTATAGAATCTCGTGTGGGGGAAATTGCTAGGTAGAAGAAGCTGATGGACATTGTCCATCAAGTACAGTGTGGGGACCAGCAATCATGGCATCACCTAGAATCTGGAGACCCAAACTGGAGACTCTCCAGCTGCTGGATGAGGACCCTGCGTTGTCATGGCTTCCAGGGAGATTTGCTACACCCGAAAACTGAGTGAGGCTGTTCGAGGGAAGCAGAGCTGAGAGGCAGAGGCTGCAGCTCAGCCTGGTCAACTCAACCATGTCCAATAGCTGGCAGAAAGCAGAAGGGTGTCCAAAGGGGTGGGGGGGGACTTGACTCTGCTGGCAAGAGTGACAGAGAAGAGAGGAATGACGGAGTGAGATGGACCATACCCATAGTCATGTTGTCCTCTGCATGGACTGTGTGTGGTTACAGGGTTCAGAGACACCAAAGATCTCACTTGGTGAATGCACAACAGAGCAAAGCAAATCGTGAAGGTTGTGGAAGGGAGCTGGGGGCGGGGCGGGGAGGGGTGGTTTACAAGTAGGGGTTTTGACCTTCTGTTGTCTACATTTGAGCCTCAGCTCCAATGAAATAAATCCTCTCAGTATGAACACTGGACTGGTGGACAACTCACATTTGCTCCTTAATGTCATGTAAATTTGCTAACCATGTAGTTCACAGTCCAACTTGTAACCCCCTGACACAGCAGGGAGTTATGAGCCAAACCCTCTACTGACAACAAATTCTTTATCAAAATCGCCTTCACCTGCTGTCTATGCAGCTTTCATGTCACCGAACAGGCTCTGAGTCTTCTCTGACACTAACCCCAAACTGCATTAGGCAGGGTTCTCTAGAGAAACGAAACCAAGACACTGATGATTTTATATAGCTAAGAGGAAAGGTTTATGCAGCGCAAAGGAGTATAACAGCTTCTTAGTCCACACAGCAGTACAGAGGGTTCAGTTCCACTCACTTTTGTGAAACAGTTCATATACTGGAAGTCTTTCAACTCACGTGGACTGCTGGATCCACGGTCAAGGAAGCAGGCGGCAGAGTCTTCTCTAGGGCAAGGCAAACAGAGTCTGCCCACAGGCCACAGCAGCAGAGTGGGTCACCAGCAGTCAGGAGCGGAGCGAAGTCGACTGGGATGGGATAGCATACTCAAGCAATGCCAAGAAGACAGGATGCATCAGCCTCAAGCTCAGGCGATGCCAGGCACCAACAGTGTGGCGAAACAGGTCTCAAAGGAGCCTTAAGCCCTAGCTCCATGATCCATGAATTGGCCTGGCCCACTGATAATGCAGCTAACAGGTGGAGGCAGAGAGCTAGCTAAAGCAGCAGCACATTGGTCCAATCACCAGAGAGCGAGAGAAGCTGGTGGGCCTTGCAGAGCCCTTTATCCCTTTGCCCTTCACTCAAACTGCGACCTGATTAATTCCACACTGTTCCTATTGGCCAGGTTGGCAAAATAAAGCTAACTATCACACACACACACACACACACAAAACATAGACTAAACACACTGCCACGGAGACATACAAACACGTAGAAATGCTGTAGGACAAGATCGAGCTGCCTGTGTGGTTTTTCTGAGACTGTAGCTCTCTTTATGGGAGTAGAAAGCCTCCACTTTCTCCGGAGGAGTGGCTAGTGGTTTCGAACCACTGACCTTGCAATTAGCAGCCCAACTTGTAACCACTCTGCCACCAGGGCTACCTAAATACCATTTGCACCTGTTCTGACAGAGCTGCAAATCCAATCTAAAGGCACACTTCAGCAGAGATCTTGTTTGTTACCCAGGTATTGCCTGTCTTTACTAGCTGTTGGGTTCTTCCAGTACATTTCCTCTGTTTTTATTTCCTGGTATTAAAAAAAAAGAAGAATAAGAACTGAAAATACCAATAATATATTATTATGTGTCATAGTAATATTTTACAAGGATTAAATCATATAAAAGATTTAAATTCTAAGCACAGGGTCTAGTACATAATAAATAGTCCTGATTCTTGGAAGAAGCATGATTCTCTAGTCTTGGTCCAGTGAAGCAATTTCTGTAATTGCCATCCTGGAAAAGAGCATCCTATAATTCCACAGTGGGAGAATGTGGGAAAGTGGAATACTCTGGGAAATACGGCTAGGAGCTGGGAAGGTGAAGGGTGGATGAGGACCATTTAGTTCTTAATTGCAGGATGTTTGCAGGAGATGCTCCGCATGTGCACATTACGCTGACGTATGGAGTGGAAGAGACAGGCATTAGTCAAATAATTACACCTATTATTCCTGCGAAGGAGAAATGCAGGCTGGATATCAAGGGGTCTCTGTGTGTGTGTGTGTGTGTGTGTGTGTGTGTGTGTGTGTGTGCACGCCAGCCAGAAAGACTCATGTGACCCGCTCTCTCAAAGGCAGTGAAAGCAGGGTGACCATCACAACAGGGTTATAGGGTTAGAATTTCCATCTGGCTTGGGCTAGTTCACAATCCATTACCTCTACCACCTATATGTCTCACAGGGTTTTGGTGAAAATTGAAGCGAGACTATATGAAAACATTAGCTGGTGTTTTATAGTTCTTGTTTTCCAGTCTTGGTTCACCTTGAGTATGAAATCCATTATTACTGCTGCTGTTATTGTTGCTGTGCCACCGAGTTCATTCTCACTTGTGTTGTTGTTGTTGTTGTTAGGTCCCGTGGGGGCATTTCCCACTACTGGTGACCCTACTATGTACACAGAACAAAACCCTGCCCCAGTCCCACACCATCCTCAGGGTCACTGCTGTGCTCAAGCCCATGGTTGCACCTATTGCATGAGGATCTTCCTCTACTTCTCTGATCCTCTGCTTTACCATGTGTGTGACTCCAAGTCGACCAGAGAAACAAATTCATAGACACTCACATGTGCATAAAAAAGAGGTTTAGAGATAAGAGCAGTTGAAAATTGAGAAAAACCTCCCAGCTCAGTCCAGATCAAGCCCATACGTCCGATATTTGCTCGTATGTCCTATACCAATCCATAAAGTCCTCTTCAGACTCACACAACACATGCAATGACGCCAAATGCAGGAAGATGATAGGCCAGTGGGTGGAAGGTCTTGTGGGTCCAGTGATGGTGGAAGCATCTCAGCGCTGGCAGGGGTCTCCTCGAGGCTCCTCCAGCTCCTGGGATTCTGGCTGCATCAAGGTAGCTTCATGTGGCTCCTCATCAGAAGTGTCCTGTGGGAAATGAGCACATGTCCCACCTCCAGTGAACTATTTCTCTCCTTCGCGCCTCCAAATGAAGTCATCAAGCTGCAACCTGATCGACAGGTAAACTTATGTAATAGCACACCGAGTATGATGACCCCACCCCCACCCCTCAGAGACAGGTCTCTCCGGAAAGGAAGCTTGGTGGCATAGAGGTTATGAATTGGGTTGCAATCTGCGAGGTGGATAGTTCGAAACCACCAGTCACTCCCTGGGAGAAAGGTGGGGCTTTCCACTCCCATAAATAGTCCCAGTCTGAGAAAATCACAGGGGCAGTTCTCCCCTGCCCTACAGGGTCACTGAGTCTTGGCATGGCCTCCAGGGTAGTGAGTTTGGTCTTTTGAGCTTGGTCTCAGACCCGGCATCTATGAGGTGAAGGCTCATCCGCCTTGTGTTTAGTCATACTACTTGACTGAGTAGAACTGCCCCATCAGGATCCCCAGGCTACAGTCTTTCCTCAAGCAGATCATCAGATCTCTCCTTCCAAGGACCTGCTGGCGCAGTCTCCCCTCTGACCTTTTGCTTTGCAGGCATGAGTATAGCCATTGCCCCATTCAGGGTCCTGGTCCTGGAAAAGCGGATTATGCACAAAAATCGGACCACTCTGAGCACAGTCTTTCTTCCTTGAAGGACCTTCTGCCCATGGCTTTCTCACTGAAGCTTAAATGCTTCCAGTTTCTCCTCGAGAACAGCTGGTCCCAATCTACCAAATAAGCCCCTTTGCAGCCTTGAAGACCATCATTAAGAGTCCCCTTGGCCATAAACATATGAAAAAGTGTTTAGCATACGAAAAAAATGTTTAACCTCACCAGTAATCAAAGAAATTTAAATCAAAACAAAAAAATGCAATTTTTGCCTATCAATTTGGTTACTCCCCCCACCCCTTTCTGAAATGAGAGCTCTCAGGATTGCTGAGAGGAGGTTATGGTGGCAACTTCCTACATTGCTGGTGGAAACGTAATTTGGTACAATCTTTCTGAAGAGCAATTTGTGATCAAATCAAAATGCTGAAAACTGACCTCACCCTTTGACCCAGTAATCCCACTTCTGGGACGCCGCTATCCCAAAGACAGGATCTGATCAAGATCCCTGTTCAGTGGCCTAAGGTGGTGGAGCGCACAGGATTGTGAGATATAAAAAACTAGAAATGAATTAAAAGTTCAGTGGCAAGTGAGGGCACCAATGAGCATGAAAACTCATGTTTCCAAAGAATACTCCAGGCCATGCAAGAGTCCCCATAAAATGGGACACACACCACACACACACACATACCCCGTCACCATCACCACCACCAGACCCCCGACGACCCTACAAATGGTCAGGTTTAATTAGGTCAAAATACACATATATCTTAACATACATGCAGGCAATGACTGGGGGTGGCGAACACAATACATGCAGTAAACTTATCAACAGTTTGAACACCCACATTCCTTATACTTTAATACTCAGATTAAATGGTCTCAGAGCTCACCTGACCTTCCATTTGTCTATTAGTGTGACTTCTGCCTCTGCAACCAGGTTCTGCTGTAACACAGCACGCAGATGGCTGAGATCAGAAAACTGTTTTCTCACTGTTTAAACCAAACTCCCTGCAAGCTGATGCAGGGTGACCCTGCCGGACAGGGTAGAACTGGCCCCGGGGGTTCTGAGACAAGAGTTCTTGATGGGAGTAGAGAGCTTCCTTTTTCTCCATCTCACAGTGAAGAGACTACAAATCCCAAACCAAGTAGGTTCTTCTTGGGGAAAGCCGGGGTTCTCTGGCCATGCTGAGAAAAGGTCCTTATCTCTGCAGCTGCTCTTCCTGGGTTCCTTGGGGATCTTTGTAGGCATCTATCTCTACCCAGTTCAGCTGGATCGCTGCCCTGTTTCATCCCTAACTCAGAGAGATGGATTGCAGATGCACCGGCCCTGAGCAGTGCTCCTTAACCTAACAAAGGAAACTCCTTCCCAACTGGCTTGCAACCACAGGTAGCCCCCATGGTCTCTGAGTGGATTCTGATCACAGTGATCCTACAGCAGAGAAAACCTGCCCATGGGGTTTCTAAAGCTGCTATCTTCATGGAAGCAGACCACTGTGCCTCTCTTTAACTGAGCAGCTGCTAAATTCGAACTGTTGTCCTTTCAGGCGGCAGTTGAGCATTTAACGAGTGTGCCACCAGGGTGCTTGGCCACAGAGGCTGGGATTTACGACACATGTTGGGAGGTTGGGGGTGGGGGGGGACACAATTCAATACATAATCATTCCCCTTAGGCTGTAGCCTGCTCTTTGCTGTTGGATTGATAGCAATGTCTTGTGATCTTCTGGGACAGGACAGATATCCTTGACTCGAATCTTTCTGGGAGCAGATTGCTAGATCTTTTCTCTCGCAGAGACGTTGGTGAGTTCAAACCATCCAACTTTCAGTGAGCGCTAAGGCTTCGTGCCACAGGCCTCTTCACCATTCATAATGGAAGGAGACTGCTCAGAACCCAAGCCACAGAGGACTTGAGGTCTCAGATTGAAGACCAGCTAGTAAATAGTGGAAACTTGGTGGCCGGGCAAGCTCTGGAGCTACAATGAGAAAAGCTACCATGGACAACATACCAATGAATGTTGTGACTGGGCCCTAATAAAGTTTTATTTACAAAAAGACACAAGAAACAGGGCCATATTGGGGCTGTGTTCATCATTTGTCAACCCCTGGCCTAACCTATGTGAAGTTCTTCCAAACCAAAGAGTGGAGTCTCAAGTAAGTAGAATGGGGAAATTTCTAGAAAGATAGGTTGGAGAAAGTGAGCTTCTTGCCCCATCCCTTTAGTTGGTCGGTCAGTCTGAGCCTTTTAGGCCAAGAGCAGGGGTATTCTCTTTAAACCTCGCTGATTCACCTCTAAGCCAGGTCCCTCCATGTCTTGACCACTGACACTCCATTCCAAGCTGTTGTGCCAGTATGCAGTCAGATGGCAGGGTCGGTGGAGGAGAAGGACCAGGATCTCATTGAAGACAGGGAAAGGGTAGTGGAGTGGGAGCTCCACTGACCATCCATTGAGTTTTCTCCTTCTCCCAAATTTACCCCACATGCAGCTGTGGAAGCTTCCAGACCCATCGGCTCACCCTGTCGACTTCTCTTCCAGTGGCAAGGTTCTCTAGAAGTTGGGAAGAAGAGGGGCAAGAGCTTAGCTGATGGCTTCCTCCATTCCAGGCTAAGATCTTCAGCCAGGCTTCCTGATATACTTGTGTCTGCTACACGTCCTTTACTGGAGCTAGGTTCTTTTACTGCCATTCATATGCACATGGCTCATTAGACCCACTCCCTCATCCTTTTGGAGCACTGGGCACTTGTCCTGGAGACAGGAATGGCATTCCAGCATGGCAACACTGAGGATGCCTAGGGAGGTGGGAAGGTGTCAGTGGGTAGCATCCCAAGGACCTTACCTTTTGTGTCTCTCAACCCTATAACTAAACTGAAGAAAGTGCTGAGAGCTGTCAGGTAAAGCTTAGCTATGTGGACAGAAAAGTCAGTAATCCCAAGATCCTCTTCTGACCCTTGGTTTGGACTCGCTTGGCTGCCTGATTTTCCTTGGCTCTATAATGCAGGAAATTAGCTCAGGACATAGTCACTGGGTCAATGCCCTCTTCATGGAAACTCCGCTATCCTGATGGTGAGACAACAATGAGAGGGAAGTAGAGGACAGAAGATGATGTGCGTGGCAGTCATGCACTCATGTCAATTTCATGATTGGGAGTGTAGGGATGGAGTCTAGTCTGCCAATCTGAAGATAGCCAATGAGACCTCTGTGTGGGCAAGGTTTTCTCTGCAAATTCTGGGAAATCTTGCACTATTTCCCCTGGGGAAGTGAGAGATTAAAGACTCAGTCCTTGGGAGACATTGCAGCTGACAAGGCAGAAATTTGGCTCCTCTGAGACGTCTCAGAGGAGAAGTCCCATGGGCTTGCCCTGATGGAAACAGATTTTGGGGGCCAAAGAAGCCAAATGGAGACTCCTGCCACTGCTGAGATGCTTGGAAGGCCACAGGGACACCCCTACCAGCACACTGAGATGTTTCTACCACCACTGGCTACACAAGACTCTGCACCCACTGGCCTGTGATTGTCCTGGTGTCATTGCATGTGCTTCATGAAACTGAAGAAGACTTTATACATTGGTATCAGACATATGGGATAATATCAGACTTGTGGACTTAGACTGCACTGGGTTGGGATGCTTTCTCAATGTTCCATTCCTTTTGTATAGTAACCTCTTTCTTATATACATATACATGTTTGTGAACTTGTTTCTCTAGTCTACCCGGAATAACACAATGCATGATTTTTTTTTCAGTTCCAATGGGTTATTTTGCTCTTAAAATCTCTTTCCAATCATCATCAAGGCAGATGATGTCTGCATCCAACCCTGGTTCCCACCCACCATCTCCATGACATCCCCAGCTTCTGGTTTTTGTTCCTGCTCAAGATCAGACTCTCTCCCTCCCAATGTCTCTGAGATAGAAAGGCATGCTACTGTTGGCACTTTTGTTTGCTTGGCAGCAGAATCATTGTTGGGAGCCCATGATGATACGTAACACCTCATACCCCCTTTTTAATGAAATTGGATTTGATAAGCAAAGATCGGGAGAAGCCCAGGATATAAAAAGCTCCTAGGATTAGAAGTCATCCAGGTGGCCCACTGTTTAGGCATTTTCTCCAGGGAAGGTGGGCTTCCGAATGAAACAGCCCAGGGTCTGTATGACCTCGCCTGGTCTGCCAGGTATCTGTGTGCACTAGGGTCTCTCCCTAAAGACTCAGCCCTGAGGATTGAACCAGCTCCTTTCCAGCTGTGTGAATCACTTCATCTTTCCAGGCTTTCTTGGATTTTCAGGAGAGAAGAAGGGGGGGGGGGTACGTGCAGGGCGGGGTGATGTAATGATAGCCATCAGGCAGAATTGGGAAGTTTGAACAAGAGACCAGATGTGAATGTTCAGCATAGGTGCGCCGGACATTTCACTTCTAAGCAGGGAAGGGTGCTGACCATTCTACCACAGGAGTCCAAACCCTACCTGACCCCTGCCCCTCCCCCACCATGTCCCATGAGCCGAGTCTTCAGAAAAATACCTAGTGGACATAGATCCCCAGAGATGTCAGCTAACCCATGAAAGGCCATCAATATCCTGGGTTGTGGGAACTGAAGAGAAGGAGAACGCAATCCCCACCACTAGTATGGATTGGTGAGGGCTCCAGGGCAGGCTGAACATTTGAGATGAGCTTTGAAGGATCAGAGTGGAGAGGCAGGACTGATACAAGGGCACAGGCTAAAGACAGATCAGACAAGGCATGGCAGGAAATGATGACGACTGTGGGTGGCTGGAGAGCCAGGCATATCAACAACCAGAAAGAGGGGTGTGTCTAAAGACAAATGGAAAGTGGCTATCTTGAGAGGGTCATGAACACTGAGTTATGAAGATTGTACATGATATGGTAGAGCAAGAGATAGCATCACCAGAACTTCATTTGAATGTGGCGAATATCCTTCTCTTATTAGTCAGGACCCAACAAAAAGCCAGATTCACTGTCACCAAGTCCATCCTGACTAGTCTTCAGTCTGTGGGACAGGGTTGAACTGCCCCCCTGTGGGCTTCTGATGAGTTCATCTTTATAGGAGCAGAGGGCCTCATCCCTTCTGCCTGGGAGTGCCCAGTGGGCTCACACTGCTGACCTTGTGCTGAATAACCCATTACCAGACTAAGAGGCCTCCTTCTGCCTAGGACGGTCTCACGGGGTAATCATTCCCAGGACCTCTTTCCCTCAACACAGTTTCCAGTGGACAAGTAAATGATGTGGCCCTCCTGCTTTCAGAGACTCCCCAGTGATGACCTAGCAGTTAGACGCTTGGTTGCTATGTTAGGCTGGGTAGACAAGGTAAGCAAATTCATAGACATGCATATGGATATAAGGGTACAGTTTATATACAAGAGGAATGGGACATTGAGAAAGCATCCCAACCCAGTCCAGTTCAAAGTCATAAGTCCGATATTAGGCCTTATGCCCGATACCAGTCTATAAAGCCTCCTTCTGACTCACAAAGTCACAGGCCAGTGGGTGCAGAGTCCCGGTGCTGGTGGGGGGTCTCCCCACAGCTCCATGCTTCCAGAGCTCAGGGTCCATCAACAGCATCCAATAGTGTTAGAAGCAACTCAGCGCTGGCAGGGATCTCCACGTGGCTTCTCCAGCATCAGAGGTCTGTTTCCATCAGGGTAAGGCCGTGTGGCTTCTCCTCCAGTTCTTTCACCTCCTCGAATGCTGTCATCTTGTCTTATCTGTAGTTTATCGTCTCAGAGACTGACTCCCAACAACTGGGGAGATAGCTTCTCATCTCTAGCAGAGAAATACCGTGAGATTTCCCAGCAGTCTCAGGAGAAAGCCATGCCCACACGGAGGCCCCATTGGCTACTCAATGGCTATCTCCAGATGAACAGGCTAGACCCCACCCCTACATCTGAATCATGAAATTGACATAAGCACCTGACTGCCACAGGTGCTAAAATAGAAAGCTTGATGGTTCAACCCCCATGGTTTACCCCAAGAGTCACATCTGGCCATGGGGAAGTTTGAACACAAGCCCAGGTGTGAATGCTCAGTGTTGGGGGCTGCTCAGGACATTTCACTTGTAAACAAGAGATGGTGCTGACCACCCCTTCGATGGCCTTGGGAACCCCATGGGGCAACTCTGCTCCATCTGTAGCGTTTAAAGAAATCAGAATCGACTCAAGGGGACCCAACAACAACAACGGGAGAAAAATGAGCATGGGAAGAAAGCAAGAGAGCAAAGAGCCACCTTAAAGCAGACTCATAAAACGCAAGACAGGGCTGAGCCCCGGTGGCGTCAGTGGTTGAGTGCGGAACTGCGGTCTGCGGGCTTGGCGGTTCAAATCCAGCGGCGACTCTCAGGAGCGGCACTGGGTAGCGCCCATGGCCACCAGAGGCAGTGATGCCCACAAAAAAAAAAAAACTCAAGACAGAAGGATTAAAAGAAAGAGTAAGAAAGCATATAAGCTGTGGCGAACGGATGGACTCGCAGGACATTCTGAGTCCCAAGAAGAGCCAGGTGCTAGAAAGGAGGATTGGGGACATCAAAGAGGCCAGAACATGGGTTTGGGAAAGGCGAGGTAAAAGGACGGTTGAAAGTTAAAGAGCACACGAGACCATCCAGGAAGACAGGAGGTTAGGTGGGGGGTTAGTCATCAGCGATAGACGATAACGGAGTCATGAGTCAAGAAAAGGAGAGCCAGGCAGGCGCAGAGCCATGGGTGTCTGGAGAGAAGCGAGTGTGAGGTTGAATGGTGGGGTCAACGGAGCGAGACGCCCCTAAAGGACTGAGTGGGATGGCAGAGCATAATTAGCAAGACCTCTGAAAGTCCCAGTGCAGGGAGAAGGCAAATTGCAGTGGGTTGTGGAATGAGTGGGAGGTAAGGAAGTGGTGTCCTTCAGCCAAGGCGAATGTCTGGACAAATTTGTTTGTGGAAGGAAGGAAGGAAGGAAGGAAGGAAGGAAGGAAAGAGATGAGACTGTGGTTTGAGGAGGGCTAAGGGGAATGAGAAGAAGGGACGTGTTGGGTAGTTCAGCAGGACCCGAACACGTCTCCGCATCAAGAGGAAGATGCTGGGGGGGAAAAGAGTCCAAAGATGGCAGAGAGAGAAACTTGGAATCAGGCAGCAGCCGAGGATCTATGCCTCAAGGGAGAGTTGGTGTTTGATAAGCACAGGCCTTTGGACAGGTTCAACCCCATTCAGTCGTGGCTGCGGAAGTGAAATCAGGAAGGATGAGTGGGAATTTGCAAAATACAGCTACCTGGAATGACAACCAGAACAGAATGAAAAGGAATGAGAGGCCTGGAATGAGAGGCTCAGAAGAGGTACAGTGAGCCTGTTCAGGAGCCTGATGCGGGAGACTAGATTGTTGCCAGGAATGTGCAGAGTGCCAAAGACACCAAGTCAGCAGCCATCTTCGAGAAGGGCACCGTGGCTTCCAACTCTGATAGAAGAAAGACTCGGTCGCTTTGTAGCATGCACAGAGCTTCAATGTCAAAGAGGGCATCAACCAACCTGTCATTTCCCCAGCCCTGGCTACTGTTCCAGGCACCTACACTCTGCCAATTCTGATCCATCCCAGTTTGACTTGGTCAGCCATGGCTGAACGAGGAAGATCCATTAGAAAGCCTTGAACTGGGAGACTCCAGACCCAACTTGTTCTAAGAAAGGCTAGAAGGAAGCGGTGCTTGCATACAATGAGATCTTGAGCTGAGCGGACGACAAGATGAGGGGGGAAGAAGAGTCATCGTCGTAGTAGTCTTAGCAACAGCAGCCTTCTTGCCAACAGCTAATAGTTAGGATTGTTGTCTGTTTAGGCACCCTGCTGGCACAATAGTTAAGAGATCGGCACTAACCGAAAGACTGGAAGTGTGAACCCATCCACTCTTCCAGGGGAGAGGAGACTTGACTGTCTACTACCATAAAGAAGACTCTAGAAAACTCCATGGGGCGATTTCTCTTCTGTGGTGTACAGCCTGCTGTTGTAAGAAATCGAAATGGACTCCAGAACATATAACAACAACTTTTTGTTGACATGAAAATTCCCTGCCTCTTTTATGTTTAACCTCCAAGTGAACCCATCCTCTATATAAGGAGAACCATGGTCCCATGCAGCTGCAAAGGTGGTGGGGCAGCAACTCTTCCCCATGGCCCAGCCAGACTCAGAGGCCACTGGGAGTCAGTACAGACCAGTGAAGTCTGGGTGAAGTCATCAGCTGTGAATGCTGGGGGTGGATTTAGAGTCCTGAAGAGGGAGCGGAAGAGTTGAAACAGCTGCTGTGGAGAATGCAATAGGGAGGGGCCAGGGAAGAGAGAGGGCACAGATCAATTCCCACAGGGCACTGATGGTTCACAGGAGGTTTCATCTCATTCTTATCACCCATGTTCCCAGCCCCATTTCCTGCCGAGCACCCATTATCCTCTACACATAACACTTCTGTCTTTCCTGGTCCTCTCTTCTCTCCTTCCCTCCCCTCCCTGGCTCAAGGCAAGTAAGAGTCATGTGGCCCATGTCAAAAACTCCCCCAGCCTCTGGACCACTTACAGACAGTCAGAAAAAATGATGGAACATCAGGAGTGCAGCAGTTACATAATCTCCTGTCAACTTGCGAAGGGGTGGGATCTGGCCTGTCAATCAGATAGCAGCTCATTTGACCTCATGACCTCATTTGGAGGCATGGTATCGATACATAGCTCAGTGGAGGCCACACACAGACTCTCCCTGGGAGACATTCCTGCTGACAAATCACTGGAGCTATCCTGATGGAGTCAGAGCCCCAGAGCTGGAGGATCCACATGGAGACCCATGCAGGCACTGAGATGCTTCCACCACTACTGGATCCACAAGGCTTTCTGCCTACTGTGATCCCTGTGATCTTCCTGCATTTAGCATCATTGCATATGTTGCATGGGTCTGAAGAGGAATTTATAGATTGGTAGCAGACATATGGGCTGATATCAGACTTATAGACTTGATCTAGACTGGGCAGGCCTGGAATATTTTCTTAGCATACAGTGACTCTTAGACATAAAATCCTCTGTCACACACATATGAGTGTCTCTGGATGTTTTTTTTCTCTATTCTACCCAGACTATCACAAGGAGATCTTGGGGATAGTCAGAACGTGAAGCAGGAGGTCTTGGCACTGCCCAATGGAGCCCACGTGACATAATGGGATAATCATTGACCTGCTAATCATGAGGTTGGTGGTGGAAACCCACAAGTTGCTCCAAGGGAGAAAGATGAGACTATCTGCTCCCATAAAGACGGACAGCCTTGGACACCCTAGGTTGGGCTACTGTGACTCGGAACCCACTTGGTGGCAATGAGCGTGTATGCTTGCTTTGGTTGGTTGATGAGTTGTTTTTGTTTATCTGTCTGTGTGGGAGTGGGGTGGATGAGGGGCTACCAAAGAGACCTCTGACCTGAAAGGTTTAAGGAAGCAACATATACAGTTGGTGATATGAATTGCTCCTGAAACATCTCAGAGCCATTGATCTGCATTCAGGAGCTCCATTGACTCGTTTCCGGCTTCATCTCTGATTTCCTTGGACCTCGCCAGTAAAGGAAGGAAAACAGACTCAAGGAGCCTCTCCCGAGGGAGCTGGTCACCCTGCTCCTCTCTGTGCCCAGCTCCTGTCCTGTCCACCACAGGGGGTCTCTGTCTATCGGAGAGCTCTTGACTCCACAGCCAATGAGTAAACAGGATGCTTTCACCTGAGGCCCAAACTCAAATCGATGCTTTAGATATGCTATGCCTCGACCTGCATTGGTGATAAAGCAGGCTGGTCCTCCCACATCTGGAGTTCTCGGTGGAGTTAGTAATGGAGGTATTGGCACGAAGGACCGGCTTGAAGATGCCAACTTACTGCCAGTTGGATATAGCCCATCCACTCCCTATTAAGCCATTGCTCCAACTACTGAGAGCCATACAGAACCAGGGTTGAGAACTGTCTCAAAGAATCTTGTTTCTGCCAAGGGCCACTTGGCAGCAATTTTTTTAAGGACCAGACAAAACGATCAACTGAAAACTCAGCCTGCTGCATTTGGTCAAACATCCCATGAACTCACCACGAAGGTGATGGCTGGAACTGCTTCTCTTTGGTGAGGCCTGTGCTGTGAGCTGGTAGAGATGATTCCGGGGACTGCCTTTTTCCCCACACTGCTCTCGTGGAAGTTGAGCTCCATTCAGATTTCAGCAAAAATGGCTAAGGGGCCCAGGAAATGTGCAGAGTTCTGGATGTACGCTGGCTCCATGCCTCAGCGCGTGCGACTTGGGATGGAAAGCTGTGGGCTGGGAGCGTGCGGCAACTTTCTCTCCGACCCTCCTGGGGCTCGAGATCCTCTCCCCAAAGCTGGACATGCACCAGTCAGGACAGCTTCTGAGTTGCCTCCTCAGACTAGAGAAGTAACAGAGGGACCATGCCCCTGGCTCCTGCTGAGATTGAAATGAAATTACCCAGAGACACAAGCAATGGCTGCTTACATTTCTACAGCAGTAGAAATGCACTTTGGGAGCCCTGGTGGTGGAGTGGTTACTTTCGGGGCTGCGATTCCAAATAGTCGGCAATTCGAAACCACCAGCCACTCCTAGAGAGAAAAATGAGGCTTTTGACTCCTTGTAAACAGTTACCACTCAGGAAACCCACGGGGAGTCAGTGTGTGTCGGCAGAGACTCAATGGCAGTGAGTTTGTACGGACACATAGGAAGTACCGTGATGGTGACATAACATTAGCATCAACTGGAAGATATAAAAGTGTGGGGGTGGAGTCTAGCCTGTCGATCTGATCGCCGTCTGATGGTGGGCATGGTCTTCTCATAGGGAGGATTCTGGGAACTACCTCTCTGTGTGTCTGTCTTCACCTTCATGCACGCAGGGGCCGGCTCAAACCCTGGAAATGTGGTCACTTCCATTGGATCCACAAGACTTTGCACCACCGGCCTGTGATCTTCCTGCATCACTACATGTGGCTCGGTGAGACTGGAGAGGGGTTTATGGACTCGTGTATTAGACTTATGGGCTTGAATTGGACTGGGCTGGGGTGTTTTCCTTTATGTACAAATACTTCTTGACATAAAGCTCTTCCTTATACATTTATGAGTGTCACTGGATTTGTTTCTCTAGTCAGCCCCGTCCAGCAAACACACATACTTACACACGTGCATAGGGACATTTGTGAGGATGGTACAGGAACAGGCAATGTCTCATTCCATTGTGCCTATGGATCAGAACTGATTCCATGGCACTTGAGGGCAACAGCAATAGTGAATGTATTTATTTGTAGGGCCGGAGGCAAGCCAAAGCAGAGGTGGTGCTTTCCGTCATTGCTTCTTAACCCTCCTCATGCCGTAACCCTTTCATACAGTTCCTCAAGTGGTGGTGACCCCCCCCAACCATAAAATTACTCTCCTTTCTACTTCATCACTGTCATTTTGCTACTGTTATGAATCAGGCGACCCCAAGGGGTTGCGACCCCCAGGTTGAGAGCCGCTGTTCTAATATTTGTGCATGTGGGGTCTATCGGGAAAGGTTTGAGAGGCAGAGGTCCTGAGATGTGTTTGCCCGCACACACATACATGCAACACACACACACACACACACACTGTGCTTCTGCAGAGTTGTGCATCATTGCCCAGCTCTAGCTAAAATACTGTCCACTCCTCCTCTGGACCCCTGCAGATGGGAAGGGCCTTCTCTGCCAGGCAGGAGAGACTCCTGAAACCAGCCCCCAGCCCACACATTCTCCTTCCCATTGGCCACCAGATGAGCCTCCTTCTCCTAAATCGCCCTGAATGTGAGCCCAGGGGCAAGAGATTCCTCCCGCCCCCCTCCCGCCACACCAACCTTCTCTATTAATGCAAGAGAAAATTAATTACAGAGGGATTTTCAAGGCCTGGCACCTAATGACCAGCCCCAGCACCCCTGCCACCCCCAGCTCAAGGCCGCTCCCGATTGGTCCCACCCAACCCTGCCCTCTTGTCCCCCCCTACCCCAGCCACCCTCCCTCCCGGCCTTCCCAGAACCCGCCAACAATACCACAGGCTAATTAGGCAAGGAAAGAGTTTCTTGGC
>PVJH01020874.1:0-39872 GCA_004026705.1 Nesogale talazaci
CATTCTTGATGCCCCCCCACCCCCCAATTCAGTCCTCTCACTTTGACCTGTACCAAGCTCTGCCAGCTAATCCCGGGGCCTCCACTCCGATCGACCCAACCCCACCACTCCCTGCCCCTCGGTTCCTGGGGCCCCTGGCTCTCCCCTTCTCTTTATCACAAAACACCCTGAGGGGCACTGGCGTCTCGGGGCTCCTCCCAGCGCTCGCACTGTCCCCCCGCGGCCCCCACGATCCGCCGCCCGCGCCTTCCCGTTGCCCCCGGCGCCCCCTCCCCCGCCCTCTACACACCTGCCTCCCCTCCCACTTTTCATCCTCTTCACCTGCCACAGCCCCCACTCGGCTGCGGCGGGGAGAACCCGGACCCGCGAGGCTTACCTGTGCGGGGCGATCCGGCTCACCGTGGGTTAAGGAGGCGGCCACTGAGGCCCCGGCGCGGCAGCTGCGTCTCAGCCTCCTCCGCAGCCGGGGGCCACAGCCGGGGCGGGGCCCGCACCGGAAGCGGCGCTGCGGGGCGGGCCGGCAGACCTGGGGCGGGGCGGGGGCGGGGCCACGCGTAAGGGGCGGGGCCCTGGGCCGGAAGCGGCACCTAAGAGAGCCCGGGGGCCGGGCGGAGCGGAAGTGCCTCCGAGAGACAGCCCCGCCCGGCACAGTCCCGGGCGGAAGTGGGTTGAAGCGAGTGGACCCTTAGGCCAATGGAAAAGTGCGGGGCTCTGAGCATTTCCGGTGTGAGCACTTCCGCGGGGAGTTGAAAAGAGCCGGGCTGGCCGCGGGCTTCTCTGAGCTGTTTCAGGTTGCGCAGATGGAGTGACGGGGGTAAGTGAAAGGCTGCTTCGGTCCTTTGCTCGCATCCTTCCCACGCCTTCAAACCTCTGGGAGTCTCGTGTCGAGGTCAACTTGTCTCCGGACTCCTTGTTTTTTTAACTGAAACCTGCCTGTCATTTGAGGTTGCTGTGCCCCCCTGGAGCCCCTTCACATGGACAGGCAGTCCCTGAGCGAACCCCGGAGTTTCGTTCGGACGACTCGGTCGTCAGAAGCCAGACAGCCCTTTTTCTCTGTGTTGCGGTTTTCGTTGTTACCGCCTTTTATTATCAGCTTCCTTATAAGCCCGATGGTCGTCAGGGAGGTCTGAGAGGGGTAACATCAGCCGACTATGCCCTGCAACAGTGCCAGCACTGCATGTCCCTAACGGGAACCCGCTGCCTGGAGTCCCCTCGGACTCTTAGCGACCCTGTCGTGGATCCTGCTATCCTCAAGGCTTTCTAAGACTGGAAATCGTTACAGATCCTGTCATCTCACTCACAGTTGACCACAGTCTAGCCGTCCTTGGGTTGGTAGCCTATTGCTTAGCCCTCTGCACCACCAAGACTCCTATACTAAGGTTAAGATGTTACCCCCCCCCAAAAAAAAAGAGGGCAGTTCTAAGTGTAGGGTGCCCTAAACCTTAGTCAGGGACTACCTGCCTTAATGTTCCCACTTCTCAGATTCCCAAGGTGAGGGCTACGGGCACCGTCTCAGATGGACACTTGCGATTTCTGAACCGACTCCCAGACTTTGTCACCCCTCTGGCCCACTCAGCAGAGATCTTTGGGTTGGTTCACCTAGTTGTGACCCTTCTCCCCTCTGACCATCTCCTTTGGTGATTTCAGAGTCGATGCGGACAGCTCTCATCTCTAGCAGCCTTCACGTCAGCCTTCCTATCCCACAGCCCAAACTTGGACCTTGTAACTGGTACAGTAAGTTGTACATAAGCTGGGACTGCCATAAAGGCCTCTTGATTCACTCAGGATTTGAGTGAAACACAACGGTTCTTAATAACACGCCCAGGTACCACTTGGTGACTCTTCTGGGAACACTGCCTGGCTTCCGTGATTCATGGGCTTGAGGAAGAACCCCATCACCCTTTTAAAATTGGATCGAGTTGCCCTTAACACTGTGTCGGTGTTGGTGTTTGGCTTAAATTCCCCGCCCCCAACTTTTTTTTTTTCACCCTTGTAACCATGCCTCTAAAGCGACAGTCCGATACAAATACCCGAGTTGTGTCCAAGAAAAGGAAAACAATCACGATCGAAGATAAAGTGGAGATAATAAAGCGATCGGAAAGGGGTGAAACGCCCTCAGTCATCGGAAAAGCATTAGGCCACAGCCGGTCAACGATCGGGACAATTTTGAAGGACAAGCTCAGAATAATGGAGCACGTGAAAGGCGCCTTCTCCCTGAAAGCTACAGTTATCACTAAGCAGCGCAGTGGCTTGATTATTGAGATGGAAAGGCTATTGATCATTTGGTTAAATGACCAAAATCAGCACGATGTGCCTATTAGCCTTAGTTCAGTGCAAGAAAAGGCGCGGAGCCTTTTCAAAGATTTAAAAGCTGCACGTGCCGCAAGTGAAAGTGACTGTGAGGAAGAATTTGTTGCGAGCAGGGGTTGGTTCAACCGGTTCAAGGTGAGGGCGAATTTGCAACATTTTAAAGTGCAAGGTGAAGCGGTAAGTGCCGATGTAAGTGCGGTAGGTGATTTTCCCGAAATGTTGAAAAAGGTGATCGAGGAGGGAGGTTATTTGCCAGACCAAATATTTAATGTTGACGAGACCAGCTTATGTTGGAAGAAAATGCCAGAAAGGACCTATATTTCAAAAGAGGAAAAAAACGCACCAGGGCATAAGGCATTAAAAAATAGGCTAACATTATTGCTTGGAGGTAACGCATCCGGGGATTTCAAACTCAAGCCTCTGCTAGTGTATCGTTCCCTAAACCCCAGGGCACTCAGCCGCGTCATTAAAGCCTGCCTTCCTGTTATTTAGAAGGCAAATGCGAAGGCGTGGGTTACAATCGCCATCTTTGAAGACTGGTTCTTGAACCACTTTGTCCCGGCAGTTGAACATTATTGCTTGGCCAAGAGAATTCCTTTCAAGATTCTCCTTGTGCTTGACAATGCACCCGGACACCCGAGTGCTTTAGACAACCTTCACCCCAATATAAAGGTGGTGTTCTTCCCCTCTAACACTACAGCACTACTTCAGCCAATGGGGTCAAGGGATCATCGCCTCCTTTAAGGCCTACTACTTACGGCGGACCTTCTCCCAAGCAGTCAGGGCTACTCAAGATGATGTGATGAGCTTATGGGAGTTCTGGAGGAATTATAACATCTATGATGCCATCAAAAACATTGCCGATTCTTGGGACGAAGTGAAGGAATCAAGTATGAAAGGGGTGTGGAGCAAACTGTGCCCCCAGTTCGAGCATGCTTTTCAGGAATTCATTGCTGATGACATTGCCGAAGCCAGGCAGGCTGTGGTTGATATTGGGAATCAACTGCAGCTCGACCTCAGTGAAAGAGATGTTGTGGAGTTACTGGACTCCCACCCTGAAGAATTAACCAGTGAGGACCTGGTTGAACTAGAGCAGCATTGCTAGCATTTGAGGGAGAGGACCAGGACCAAACCAACTCAGAACCGAAGAGGTTCTTGACCAAAGAGTTAGCTGAGGCCTTTCGTCTCATCGAAGCAGGGATGGCCAAGTTCGAGGAACAAGATCCTGATTCAGAAAGGTTTACCCAAGCCTATCGGGTAGTGACCGAGGGCCTCAGCTGCTACAGGGCCATTTATGACAGGAAAAAGAAGGGCTCCCTTGATGTGCACTTTAAAAAATTGACTCCAGTAGTGAACGCTCCCTCTCCGGCAGCAGACACCGACCCTAACACTCCAGCTCCAGGTCCTTCCTCCCCAGGCCCCGGCTCATCATCTTCAACAGTCGCCATGGCTCCCACAGCATCATCCTGTTATTAATGTTAATCCTGATCTTACCTCGTGAAACTCCCTGTGGGTATGCAAGACATCAGTGGTATGAGAGTGTTAGCCGTTAAAATAATTTTTCCTATCCAAACTGCTTTAAAAACTTTTGGACTGAGCCCCGGTGGTGTAAGTGGTTGAGTGGCCTGCGGGCTTGGCAGTTCAAATCCAGTGGCAGCTCTCAGGAGCAGTGCTGGGTAGTTCCCACGACCACCAGAGGGCAGTGGTGCCCCCCCAAAAAAAACTTCAATTTTTTATAGTACTGTATCCCTGTGCACACATAAACACACTCCACAGGTCCCTTCTCTTTCTCTAGTTCAGTATACCATGTAGGGTTGCGTTTATTATTACTATTTTACATTCTCTACTGTATTAGTACGCTTAGTACATTTAAGATGTTTTAGGGCATTTGGAAGTGTTGATTGAGTGTTTATAGGCCTAGGAAAGGTAAAATACATACTACATACCAAAATAAACATTTGACTAACTGGGGCTTAAGTACAAACTGTGTGTGCCTATTCTGACAGCACAACAAATTCAACTTAATGACAGACTTTCCTTGTTACCTGCCTATAATCAGGAATGCAAACATTGCCCTGGGCCAATCCCAGCCTGCTACTATAGCTGGTCTTTCACTTTATCAGTCTCTAATCTTTTGAAAGCCTCTGTTTTATCTCTTCTTATCAATTAACCCCTTCCATACGTCCCTGTTTATCCAACTCAGATTTAATAGCCTGTCTTTGTAACCCTGCTCTAAGGTCCTACCACGTCCCTTTTACAGCCACCCAACTCTGCCATGGGAACTCCTACGGAAGAAAGAGGCATCGCTGAATTAAAACTTAGCCACTTTAGACAGAGTCTCCACCTGGCCTAGGAATTTTATTACAGGCGTGGGTACTTAATGCCCGCCAGACAGTCCACGAAGTCTTACTGCGATGTGGATGTTGTGCGAACACCATTTGATGTCCTTAGAAAACAGAGGAACCCAGCTTGTGAGCAAGAGTAGGCAGTGTGTTCTCCGGTGTGTCATTTTAATGACCTTTTATTTCACCTCCAAATGGATGTTTCTCCTTTGCCCCTTGTCGCTGCTGTGGGTGCCAGCGGTTTGGCTGTCTTGGGGAGCTAGGATGCCCTTCACAAAAATACTCCTGAATGATGGAGGAGTAGGAGTAAGAGCCCTAGGCCAGGTGGGGGACTATGATGGCCTGAACTCGGTGACAGCCAGGGAGGTGGTGAGGCGTCCATGCTCTGAGGCCACTTGTGAAAGCAGAGGCCCGGGGACTGGCTGCCAGGTTGGATGAGTGCCCCAGAGGAGAGTGTTGCTAACCTGGGGTGGGGTGGGGTGGGGGTTGAGGAGGAGTCTACCAGAAGCCACCTCCACCGGGCCAGGAAAAGGAATAAAGCCCCGGTACATGCAGCATGAGGGTACACCGTCAAGGAAGCCAGCCTGAGCCGGCACACCAGCCTATGGGGAGTCAGACCGTGGTGCCGGAGACGAGGGGTGAGGTTGCCAGAGGTCAGGCTGGGAGGAGGAAGGAAGATGCAGAATGGAGGTGCGTGGGGTGATGGGACTTCTCCACAGCTTGAGTGGGGTCGTGGTTGTGCAGACCTGTGCATGCATGAAAATCCCCCAAAGTACACACCAACGTTAGAAAGTTTTATCGTATGACGGCGGTTTAACCCAAACGTCAGACCTTCCATCCGTGCCTGCCGCAGTCTCCCCTCTCCAGCCTCCCTTCCCGGGGCGCTCCCTTGAACCTCTTGAAATACTGACTCCGCCCCCCAGCATTCAAGCCAGCTCTAGTTTCACCCATCTTTGCTAAAAACAAAAACCCTTCCCGTGCGCCCACTTCTTGTGACTGAAGCTTTATCTCACTACCCCGCTTCCTGGCAAAACTTCTAGAGTTACAGTCTTCCCCCAAGCCCAAATGATCTTATCTTTTCTTCATTAAAAAAACCTGCTCTGGTTTCTCACTGCTCCTGGGATCCATACTGAAATTCCTTTGAGTTGGGATGACCTAACCTCTCTGCCTACTTGGATAGTCTCTCTCTGCCTTAGTAGTCCAGGGCCTTGGAAAGCTATTGCATTTAGAAGTTGGCCCCTCTGCCCCCCCCCTCTTGCAATCATAAAATTCAACCCTGAGGAATATCATTTCTATCTCGGCTTTCTTTGCCAAGCGGTGGCAGATGGAACAGAATAGCCACAGTCTTTTCCAGCTTCTCCCGTGGAGAAGTGGAGTGTGTTACACCCTTCTTTGACTCTCTAGGCTTAGCTGTGTTTCTTGCTAGAGAATGTGAAACAAGCAGAAGCTTGCCTGCTCTTGTAGCTGGTAATTCACACTGAAATTCACACTGATCGGGGAGCACGGGGGTAACTCCAGGCTCTGCTGAGGGATAAGAGACATGACCATCACCAGCCCTGACATCTGGCCACCCAGACCTGTGAGTGGGGCTCCTTCCAGCTTGATCCGTGATGGGCGCTGTTCCAGACCGTCCAGGCCCAGCTAAACTGGCTCAGAGCAGTGAACCCCCCCCAGACCAAGAGAAAGAAGAGATGCTTACTGTTTTCAAGCTGCACCCAAAAGTTGGGAGGCAGTTTGGTTGGTAACATACACCGTGCTTCGCCCCTTCCAAATCAAAAACTAGGTTTCAACTGGTTTCCAACTCCAGTGACCCGGAGGACAAAGTGGACCAATCCAGTAAGGGTCCCCACGAGTCTGCTCTTGATAGACTTCTGCCACTCTGTCCTCCAGCGGAGTGGCTGGGGAGTCCAACCGCTGCACCACCCACAGTCCTCTCTGTGGCTCCCCCCCCCCCCGATGGAGGCACTTAGAGGTTCTTCGGGTGCAAGAATGAGAGCCCCCGCAGTTGGCCTGTGCTACCTAAGTTCTGCCTTCACATTTCGCAGACTTAGATCAGGGAGAAGAATCCTATACATCAGGCATATGCACATGCATTGTTCTTTCAGCCTGTTCAGAAGGGTATTCTATGTGGCTTTCATTGGTTTGCGTCTTAAAATAAAGAGAGAATAGATATCCGGTAATCAGTATGTGTGTGTGTTTTCTTACAAAGTGACTCTTCCGTCTAGTGAATCAAACACTTAAGAAAGAAGAGAGAATCAGCCAGATCCCCAAGCAGTCCAACCCAACGCCCTTGAGCCAGGCCCAGCTCACAGGGACCCTCTGTAGCAGTGTGATCTTCAACCGTCCTCACACTACGACCCTTTCACACAGTTCTCCCTGTGGTGGTGGCCCCGACCATAACGGGATTTTTGTTGCTCCTTCATAACCGTAATTGTGCTATTGTTAGGCATCACTGTAGATATCTGATATGCAGGGTGGATCTTCCTTGTTGCAAATGGAACATAATTAAGGCTTAGTGATTAATCACAAACACAACATGCAATTATATGTTGTGAACAGTTTCTTCCTAATGGCAAGTAAATTTTGTCTGGAAGCATGGTGTAGCACCAGTTAACAGTCTTATTTTATCAGCCGTCAACTACATTGCTACATTTTGCAACAGTATGCATGAAAAGTCAACATCGTGGTTCCTAAGACCATCAGGAGTGTATTTTGTTAGGCAAAAGGGTCCTTCAACCCCGCCGCTGCCGTAGAACAAAGAACTGTCCCGAAGGGCTTCTGAAATGACATCTTCCTGAGAGCAGAGGCTGTAATAGGAAAGGCTAGCTTGTGCGGTAAGAGAGGGGAGAGCCCCGGCAAGGTGGATGAACACAACGGGCACATACTTGATGTCCTCTGTTCTGGTCGCAGGAGCCCTGGTGGGGCAGTGCTTACAGGATGCGCCGTGAGCCCCGCAGTCAGCAGCTGGAAGCCACCGGCATCTCTGAGGGAGCAAAAGTGAGCCTTCTACCCCCACAAACCGTCTGAGAATCCCACCCGGGCCTTCTGTGTCCCTGCCAGCGCTGGCCTGCTTGTAAGCGGGTCCCCCTAAGGAGGCCTCGAGGGAAGCTAGCAGAACACCGGGAGGGACCTCCGGGAACACGCACGAGGCCTTTTCCCACCGAAATTAACAGTGCCTACAGTTCCAACGTGGGTCCGCCCGCCCCGCGGGGAGGAAGGTAGGCGGGAGCGTGCATTTGCCTCTGCTGCTCTGGGAAATGTAAACGGAACCAGGTGAGGAGGTTTCCTCTGGTCGGGAGATCAAGGTATAGCCTCGGGAGCCCTGATTAGCATGTGTTAAGCCTCTGCGGAGTAACTGGTATTAGCGCTTGTAAAGAAAGAATGTTACAGGAGGGCAGGTAGTTATCGGAAGCTCTTCCACCTGGGGGCCTCGGGGGAGGTGTGTATCCAGCCAACACATTCCTTAGGGAGACGTCACCTGATGCAGAGGTGCACACACCTCTAATGTCACCGGCAGCCTGGTTTGGCAGCTAGTGCGTTGCCTGCAGAAGGATGTGCCCAAGAAACAACTCTTGACCAGTCATTGTCTCTCGTGACTACTGCCTCCGCCGCCAGAAGCCAGTCAAGCCTGGGAACTCGCGAAACCTCATTACCGAGGAGGCTGATGGATGAATTTTGAAAACTTCAAAGGCCGGAGGCCTCCAGGCAGCCCGGCATTCCTCTGTCCTTTTCCACCTGCTCTCATTGAAAAGATCTATTTCTTCCCCACCCAACCCCCACCCCTGTGGTTCCATGATTTGCCAACTTCCTGATCAATCGACTTGAGTATATATTTTTTTCAGCCCCCTCAGCTGGTGATAGAGAGGTCAGACGGGTAAGACCAGCAAAAATGCCCATCGCAAAAAAGTGACTCAGCCTCTTTAAAAACAATGGATTGCTTCACTTGCTGATATTTCATTGAAAGCTGTCTGTGCAAAGCTCCATCCAGATTTCTGGGATCCCTCTCCATAGCCCTGCGAAGTGCCATCACAAGGGGGGTGGGGTGAAGGCAGTTCCAGCCAGCTGTCCTAGAAGGAGCGTTCAGGTTCCCGGCCTGTGCTTCTGGTTGGGGCCCTTACAGAGCTATCTGGTCTCCAGCCCAGAGAGCTGCCTCAGCCAGACGCCATCAAGTGCTGTCAGTGGAGAGAGGAGGCCATTCTAGCTGAAGTCTTACCTGGAGTGAGCTGGGTTTCTGGAGAAGGGTGGACTCGAGCCATCTTGTAAATCTGTCCAGACTCCCACATGTGCTCAGGGACTTTACATCAACAATGTCTAGTCCCCAGCACCATCACTACATGCAGAGGAGTCATCACATTTTCTATGGTCAAATTCAGCAGGGACCCTTATCCTTTCTAGAACACACACACACACACACACACACACACACACACACACCCCTGCCAATTGCAGCAGGAGAGAATGATAGAGCAGTTATAGAAGTTCCTACGAAACAAGAGAAGGCAAGTCGTCTGCAGGCATAGCCGTAGAAAGGGGTTTCTCAGAGGGAGAGCATTAGCCTCTAAGTTTGAGGTGCTGGGACCCTTGGTTCATTGTGCTGCCTTAACACATACCACGTAACTATACCCCTGTGGCAAATCATATACTTTTTTTTTTAATCCCTGGTACTTAGTTTAAAGGAAGCCAAGAAGAATACAATGGGAATTCTTGTATAATTAGAGTGGGAAGCATTCAGTGCCAGAAGGTTGAATCTCCTCCAGACCTTCACTCTCTGCTTTGTACAAAAGCACATATTGAATGAATAGCTCCCATCTCAATACCGACGGTTCATTCTGATGCAATTTCAGGGCATGATAGATAACTTCATTTGGGATATGATTCAGAACACTGAGCTGAGTTTCCGGTCTCCAGTGGAAGTGGCTTTAACACTTCGTATAGCTGCACTGTTAGGTTGGAGGGAAATGAAGCTAACCGATTTTATAGCCTCTTGTCAAATTCCCCTGCACCCTTCCTCTAGCCCCTCCCTCCTAGAATAGTCACAATACTTCCCCTGACTCTGGTCATCAAAGCAGCCAGCCCTTCCCTAATAGGGACAGAGCAGCCCCTGGTTTCACTGCTGGAATGCAAGTGTGGGGAGAATGGCATTTACATTTGTGTACATTTTCTTCAGCCCTTTGCCTCTCTCCCTCAGTAGTGATGAACGCCTGTGTTGTTTGCTTTTAACAGATGGCCTGGGCAATGATTAAGTACCCTGAAATTGGTAGTGGAGAAGGGCCATTCTCTTTTTTTTTTTTCATTCCACTCTTCCACAGACTTTTGAGGTCCGTGTGTGTGTGTGTGTGTGTGTAACAAAACATGCGCCGTCTCATCTTGTTTTCACAAGTTCAGCAGTACTCATGTTCAGCGTGTCGTGCCATCATCTCTACTGCCCATTTCCAAGTGTTTAGAGTAACAAGCTCGGTGTCCTTATCCCTGACCCTCCTGCCCTGGTAACCACAAATCAACTGCATTCTCCATTTGTCCATTTGCGTGTGACTCATTTGGGACACAACATGGTCTCAAGATTCCCGTCGTTGTATTCATCAGAACCTCATTCCCCCTTATGGCTGAGTCATACTCCATTGGAAGGAGTCCTGGTGGCTCTCTGGGGTTAAGTGTCAGACAGCTATCAGCAAGGTTGGGATTTCAAAGCCATTCGCCGCCTCCCCCCAGGAGCAGATATCGGGAGAGACCCATAAAGATGTACAGCCTCAAAAACCCTATGGAATGTCGATTGAAGTAGGAATCAACCCAATCATGACAGAGGGGAGGAGTTAATGTCCAAAAGCTTGACAAAGACCTCCCAAGCTTTACACCTGTGATCCCGAGAGGTTGTGATTCTTGGATAACAGTAGGGGGCAAAGGATAGACAGCCTTAGCTATCTTCTTATCTCACAAAGGGGGATTTTCATTTATACAAAGCAGCTTCAAAAGCGCATGGGAAAAATGGATAAAATAAAAGATCAAAGAGGGGCAGAGCCCCGGTGGCATAGTGATTGTGCGCTGGACTGCGGCCCACTGGGCTGGAGGTTCAAATCCAGCAGGAAGGCTAGGTCTCCTACTCTCACCACCAGAGGTTAGTGATGCCCCAAACCCCCCCCAAAAAAAAGAGCAAAGAATTTTACCACATCCTTTTTGGTGTCCCCCTAGACTGTCCAGATCTCACAGAGATTTTCAACACTCTCTACAAGGTGAGAACAAAAACGACACTTGAATTGTGGGCAATACTCGTTTGTCTCGTTGCCATAATTCAGGTCCAGAAGACGGTCCTCTCTCCTGGGATGGAAAGAACAGTAGGAGCTCAGGTGCTCAGTCGCCCCAAGGTCAGGCTTTGTGATGCTCAGAAGCAGGAGAACCCCATGGAGCCCTCCCCCCGGTGACACATGGGTCCCCAGGGCCTGGAGTGGACCCAAGAGTTTGGTCATGCCTTGTCATCCGGGACGACTTCCATCACGGCTTGAATATACAACCAGTCCCTCCTTATCTCGATGGTTGCCTGTTTGTTTATGCTGCAGTCATGTGTCACCTAGTTGGTGGCAAGAGTCTTCAGTGGGACCACGTGGTGGCAGCCCTATCAGATAACCCAACACAAAAGGCCACGCAAACCAGATTGCCACAACCGCCCTCTCGCAATCCGAAGTTCTGGGTTTTTAGAGATCAGCAAACTGCAGCCTCTGGGTGTAATCTGACCTACCACCTGTCTTTGCACAGAACGCTCTCTTGGCAAACAGCCAGCCTCGTCAGCGTTCTGTTCCAAACAGCAGAGTTGCATGAGAGCTGGTGTGACTCACAAAAAAAAAAAAAAAAGTTGACTGAGCCCCGGTGGCGTAGTGGTTGTGCGCGAGACTGCGGCCCACTGGGATGGAGGCTCGATTCCGGCTCCACGGAGCAAAGGCTGGGCCTCCTACTCCCACCACCTGAGGGCAGTGATGCCCCCCCCCCAAAAAAAGTTGACTTTTCCGACTCTGTGCAGAAAATGTTGGCCGATCCCTGTTCTGCACATGGTCTAATGGCCTCATCTGTGACCTGCCAAGGAAGGCCGCCAGGGAGGAGAGAATGGAAATCCCACGGTTGCCTGAGGCCCTTCCTCACGACCCCCACCACTGGCATAGGAAACCCATGTCTGGAGCTTTGGCACCCTCAGTCCCCAAACCTTGCTTTCATAGACGTGCTCCTGAAAGCCACACAATCAGTGACTGCTCCGACATCACTTAGAGTCAGTCCAAAGCCTGTCTATATCTGTATCCTCCCCAAACCTTGCGTCACCCCCAACCACCAAACCCACAGCAGTCGAGTCCATGCCAACGCATAGTGACCCTATATAATTATTTTACTTTATCTTTTGGGGGGGCATCACTGCCCTCTGGTGGAAGTGGGAGGCCCAGCCTTGCTCCTGGAGAGCTGCTGCTGGATTTGAACCTGCAACCCAGGGGGCCGCACCTTTCGAATCCTCACGGGTTCTGACTCCGAAGAATGAGTGGTGGTGTCTTCGTGCAGGTTAGAAAAAGGGACCCCTCCACCCTTGCTGAGTAGATGTAGAGAGAGCTAACCACACCTGGGTGTGAGCGAGGACAGGCACTTCTTCCCCCAGGTAGGCACAGCACCCTGAGGGATGCAGGCTGCACTTCAGCCTCCATGCCTACCTGGGGCTAGCTGGAGGCTTTGCAGGGCACGGCCTACCCCGGAGGCCGGTCAAGGTAGGCGACTCTGAAGGAGGCAGTACAATTGTGACTGGACTTATCACCCTGTCCTTATCAGGGGGTGATCAGGCCTCTGATATACTCACAGCAAGGGTTCAACAGGAAGTTGTGTAACGATAATTATTATTTATTATAACCCCCATATAGAGATCATGAGAGAGAAAGAGCATTAGAAGTTACATGTATATCCTTTCATGAGGCATATTCACCTCTGTCCAGCTTGATGATCTACGTGGAGAGAGAGTGGGGGAAGGGGTTACATGATGAGGGAGAGCTCTGGCGCTGAGGGGCAGGCAGCAGAGAGAAAGCCTCCATCTTACAGCCCATCCCCATATACCCTCTGGAGCCAAGCGAGGCCCCAATCAGGCAAGGGCACATGTCACAGGAAGGGGCTGTGCCATGTGCACACACCATGAAAGGGAGCCATGTAGAGGAGACCAGACCCCAGACTCCCAGATGTGGCCAAACAGGTCAGGCTAGAGATCATTCACATCAGCATGCGAATCCGCCCACGGGCCTCAAAGGAAGGGAGCCGTCATCCCAGCAGCAGGGGAGCCAGCCCTGCAGGGAGACAACACAAAAGCTCGGGACAACTAGGAGTTTCAGGGAGAATAGCCAATCCAACCCCTACAACAAATGCTGGCAAACAGTTTGCCTAACGTTTGGAGCACAGTAATTGTGGGAAAGTTGTCTTCAGGCTGAGCCCCGGTGGCGTAGTGGTTGTGCACGGGACTGCGGCCCACTGGGACGGAGGTTCAATTCCAGCTCCACAGGGACAAAGGCTGGGCCTCCTACTCCCACCACCAGGGCAGTGGTGCCCTAAAAAATATATATGAAAAATAAAAGAAAGTTGTCTTCATCCAACTTGTCCTGAATGGCATCAGTTCTCTGGGCATGGCAGATGTTTAAGGCTGGGTGTTTGTGTGTTTCATTAAGAGATCAGACTGTGGCTTCATGAAGCTTCCCACAGTCATCTAGGGTCCCCTGAAACAAGCGCTGCAGTTTGCTCAGGGACATTGGGTACGTTTTCTCATAATGGGTCGACGTTCTCGTTATTTTCATTCAGGTCATTCCGGCCCCTGGCCCCCTGGCTTTCTCCTCCTCTTTGTTTTTGAGAAAATGTTGACCATTTGGACTCATCTAGACCTTCCCTCCCCCCACCTTTCAAACACCATCAGATGGGGTAGATGCAGTGAGGGGAGAAGTGGGAAACAGCCTGACACGCTATCGAGGTTGGGTCGCTCTGGAGTCCTCCAAGAAATTACTTTTCCTGGGAGCACGGTACTCACAGGGGGTATTGGTTATTTTACGCGCCAATCTACTTTTAGCCAAGAGATGTTCGGTCTCCTGGAATCGTCTTGGTACAAGCTTTACAGAGTACTCAGGATACTAGCCTCAGGGAAGCCTTCAGTCTCAAAGGATAAGAAGGTAAACCTGGGGGGGCTGAGCCCTGGTGGCGTAGTGGTTGTGTGCGGGACTGCAGCCCACTGGGACGGAGGTTCAATTCCAGCAGTGGGGCTGGGCCTCCTACTCCCACCACCAGAGAGCAGTGAGGCCTAAAAAAAAAAAAAGAAGGTAAACCTGGGGCTGAGCCCCGGTGATGTAGTGGTTGAGTGCGGGACTGTGGCTCATAGGGTTGGCGGGTCAAATCCAGCAGCAGCTCTCCAGGAGCAAGGCTGGGCCTCCCACTCCCACCAGAGGGCAGTGATGCCAAAAAACAACAGCAACAAGGTAAACCTGGACTTTGCCAGAATCTGCATACTGATCCACATTTTGCTCACATCCTCTCAGGATTTGCCCCCATTCCTCCCGGTGTTTCGGGTCAGGACGGTCATTAGGGGTAGCTGGGCACCCAGCAGCTCTGGGCTCAGGGTCGAGGACAATGCAGTTTGTGGAGACTGTTGACCACTACGGACCTGAGCCTGTTCTTTGTAGGCTTGGTTTCCTCCTTTCTTACCTTGGACACACAGAGACCAAAAGTTGTATCTTATTTTTCCCCCTAACCCTAACCCCAATAGTTATATCTTAAATGGCCCTCTGCAAGCTTGTAAAAGCCCCGATGTAACTCTCCAAACTAGGGTGCAAAATATAAACTGCAAGCATTATATTGTTCCAATGAACTGAGTTGTCCTACAAGACGATGGTTCTTAGCCTTGAAATGTCCTAAACCATGGGCTGAGCCCCGGTGGCGTAGTGGTTGTGCGCGGGACTGCGACCCACTGGGACAGAGGTTCAATTCCAGCAGTGAGGCTGGGCCTCCTACTCCCACCACCGGAGAGCAGTGATGCCCCCCCTGCAAAAAAAATATCCTAAACCAATCACGCAATGTATTTGATTAAGTCTAAGATGCATTTATGCTTTTGTGTCCCCTATGTGCTTGCTTGTGGCACCTGAATAGGTTTTGTTTTTTTTTTTTGGTTTTTTAAAATAAATTATTTTATTGGGAACTCTTCCAACTCTTATAAGAATTCATAGATCGGGCTAAGCCCAGGTGGCGTAAGTGGTTGAGTGCAGGATTGCGGCCTGCGGCCTTGGTAGTTCAAATCCAGCGGCGGCTCTCAGGAGTGGCACTGGGTAGCGCCCACGACCACCAGAGGCAGTGATGCCCCCCCCAAAAAAAAAAGAATTCATACATCAATTGTAAAAGGCGAAAGATTTATGCGATCTGAAAAAAAAACCAGAGTATTTAGACATCAATTGTATCATGCGCATTTGCACATATGTTGCTATCATCATTTCCAAAACATTTTCTTTCTATTTGAGCCCTTAGAACTCTTGAGCTCCTCATTTTTTCCCAATTATGTTATTGGGGGCTCTTACAGCTCTTTTTTTTTTGGGGGGGGGACATCACTGCTCTCCGGTGGTGTGAGTAGGAGGCCCAGCCCCACTGCTGGAATTGAACCTCCGTCCCAGTGGGCCGCAGTCCCGTGCACAACCACTACGCCACCGGGACTCAGCCCTCTTACAGCTCTTATAACATTCAAAACATCATTTGTATCTAGCATGTTTGTACACATATTACCATATTCACTTCAAAATATTTTCCCCTTGAGCCCTTGGTATAAGCTCGAATAGATATTTTTTTCTAAACTCTTGTAAGTTTCTCTTTCCTGTCAAGAACATATAAACACACAATACAAATTTAAACACACACACAACCCCCCAGATAACGCAATCAAAAAGGAAAAAAGACAGGAATAAGCACTTCATTCAACATACTATTCAATTGACTGAGAAACATGAAAAAGTGTTTAAACTCATTAGTCATCAGGGAAACATAAATTAAAAGCACAATGAAATTCCGCTTTCCACCAATGAGAATGGCTAGCATGGAAATGACTGATGGTATCGTTAAGGAGGTGAACCAACTGGAATGCTGGTGCCGTGGTTCTGAGATACCAAAGCGACCCAGCCTCTTTGGGAAATGATTAGATCAGACATAGTTGAGCGCATGTAAGGTAGAACTTAAAATCTTAACTGCTGCTAGCTAGAGGTATGAGTGCTAGTGTATCCAACAGACAAGACAGGAATGTTCCCAGCAGCACAACTTTACAATGGCAGAAAACTGGAAACTACCCAGGGGGTAGGCAGAACCGATATCTAAACGTTGAGTTTGACAAACTGGTTGCTAACATGACACTTGTCATCCAGGTTTTCTCTAAGGTGGGCGCCTGGGTAGCCACCCATGTGGAAATCACACATTTACATTCCTTACTCTTTTTGCTTTTTTTTTTGGGGGGGGGGCATCACTGCTCTCCGGTGGTGGGAGTAGGAGGCCCAGCCCCACTGCTGGAATTGAACCTCCATCCCAGTGGGCCGCAGTCCCGCGCACAACCACTACGCCACCAGGGCTCAGCCCTGAAAATAAACTTTTTATTGGGGGCTCTTACAGCTCTTAACACAGTCCATACATCCACTCATTGAGTCAAGCATGTTTATACCTATGTTTCCATCACCTTCAAAACCTTTTCTTAAAACTTGAACTTGGGGCTGAGCCCCAGTGGCGTAAGTGGTTGAGTGGGGAACTGCAGCCTGCAGGCTTGCCGGTTTAAATCCAGCAGCGGCTGGGTAGCGCCCAGGACCACCAGAGGCAGTGATGCCCTCAAAAAACAAAAAAACAAAACAAAAAAACCCTGGAACTTGCTTCCCCTCCCCCCTCCTCTCTCCCTCATGAACCCAGGATAATTTTGTTTTGTTTTTTGTTTTGTTTTTTTTTGGGGGGAGGCATCACTGCCTCTGGTGGTCATGGGCACTACCCAGTGCTGCTGCTCCTGAGAGCCGCCGCTGGATTTGAGCCGCCAAGTCCGCAGGCCACAGTCCAGCACTCAACCACTTACGCCACCAGGGCTCAGCCCGAACCCAGGATAATTTATTAATGTTTTTCTCATGTCTTACACCGACTTTTGTCTCCCTTCACCCACTTTTCTATCGTCTGTCTCCCTTGGAGGGGGTTATAGTCCTCACGTTCATCTACAGAGGGGAACATATTCTATGCATATATTTTATTCATCTATAGGTATAAAAACACCAGATGGAATTATGCTTGTGATATTTATTCATTTCATAAAACTCATTATACTACATCATTATTCCTTTGCATTTGTTACTTTAGCAAACAAGCATAGAACATAAGAGGAAAACTGGGGCTGAGCACCGGTGGCGTAGTGGTTGTATGCGGAACTGGAGCCCACAGGGTTGATGGTTCAAATCCAGCAGCAGCTCTCCAGGAGCAAGGCTGGGCTCCCTACTCCCACCAGGGCAGTGATGCCACAAAAAATAAATAAATAAATAAATGGAAAACTGTCACATAACCAGAGGACAACACATTGTCATTCATTTCAGCTTTGTATTATGCCCCACAATTCCATGAGATATTAGGAATGAATTATGTAACTCCTGAAAGCACTCAAAGATCTAAACATATTGTCAGAACAATTGCTGTAAGTTCAGCAGAAGTGCAGAGGGGATTTTCTTTCTTTCTTTTTTTTTTTTTTTTTGCAAAGGGGCTCTTCAAAGATGAACAGAATGTGTTTAGCGAAGAGAAGTCACCTGTTTCTAATTTATCCAGCACAGTGGCTATTGTTACATTGGCCCACCTCTAACGGAGTGGAATCCCACTCCTACACTTGAAAGATGGTTCAGGATCAGTCATACATCCGATGATGCTCAGATAGAAGCAAAAAGACTGCAAGCAAGGATGCCAGTCAAGAAGCAATATGAACATATCTTACCAGTTTCATTGTTCTTTTGTCTGGTGTTATTTAATATTTTTTCATTAATATCTTGAAACTCATAACAGTTTTGTGTGCCTCTCTTATTCTTTTTTTTTTTTAATGTGTGTGTGCTGTGTGTGGTATTTGTTTGTTTGTTTGTTTTATTTTATTTGTGGGCATCACTGCCTCTGGTGGTTGTGGTCGCTACCCAACCGCTGCTGGATTTGAACCGCCAAGCCCGCCGGCTGCAGATCCACACTTAACCACTTATGCCACCGGGGCTCAGCCCACCTCTCTTATTCTTATGTAAGTACTAACTATGAAATAAACTGCCTCGGGCTGAGCCCCGGTGGCGTAGTGGTTGTGCGCGGGACTGCGGCCCACTGGGATAGAAGTTTGATTCCAGCTCCACGGAGCAAAGGCTGGGCCTCCTACTCCCACCACCTGAGGAGAGTGATGCCCCCCCACCAAAAAAAAAAAACAACACGAAATAAACTGCCTCCCAGTATATCATTAGGCAAATGCTCGCTAGGGCAGTGACCCGATTGTCAAATTACTTGAGTGTCACTGTTGGCTACAATGTTCAGCCGCCGTGGATGGCAGTGGTGGAATGGATGAACACATCGGGTTGGGATCACACTGCCCTACGATATAACAATGAGAAAGTATAAACTGCTACCATAGCTGAGTCCTGGTGGCGTGGTGGCTGAGTGTGGGACTGCGGTCCGCAGGGTTGATGGTTCAAATCCAGCAGCAGCTCTCCAGGAGCAAGGCTGGACCTCCTACTCCCACCAGGGCAGCGATGCGAAGAAAAAAAAAACACCCTGCTACAGTGGTTGTGCGCGGGACTGCAGCCCACTGGGACAGAGGTTCGATTCCAGCAGTGAGGCTGGGCCTCCTACTCCCACCACCCGAGAGCAGTGATGCCCCAAAACAAAAACCTGCTACCGTGTCTGCAACAAGGCCCTGGGTGAACAAATGGTCGGCTAAGTGCTCAACGGCCAGGGGTTTTTATTCACCCAGAGGCACCTGGGAATACAGGCCTAAAGATCCGTTTCTGAAAAATTCCGACCTTGAAACCCCCGAGGGTAAGGTGATCAGACATCCCTCTTTTTAACGATTTAACGTCCCGCGGTGTCTTAAAATTAAAATAATTGGGCTGAGCCCCAGTGGCATAGTGGTTGTGCGCGGAACTGCAGCCCACTGGGATGGAGGTTCGATTCCAGCAGTGGGGCTGGGCCTCCTACTCCCACCACCGGAGAGCCGTGATGCCCCCCAAAAAAAAAAAAATTAAAAAACTATGTTACGATACTATTTTTGTGTTCTATGAAAATGTTTGTTGCTCCATATAGACCAAATTTGTAATCAACCTCCCCCTCCCCCGTCAATGGTGTTCCTCTTACAATCTGGTCACTTCACCCTAGGGAGCAGTTCTGCCCTGCACACAGGGGTCACTGTGAGTCCGAGCAACTTGACAGCCACTGACCCCAGCAGCTAGGTCTTCAGGAAGTGGCGATGGCGCCATGCTGTGCGTAAGGTCTCCAGCGGCTCGTTCCTCCCGAGTGGACAGGTTGGTCTTTCTTGGAAGTCTGTTCTTAGTCCAGAGACTCTGCCGAAACCTGTTCACGTGGGGTGACCCTGCTGGCATTTGAACGACCAGTGGCACAGCTGCCAGCATCACAGCAACATAGCGGCCACCACCGAATAAATGTGCTTGGCTTAGGGTGCTGAATGTTGACTCTGGTGAAAGCACCAGGGCCTGACTTCAGGACAAGCAGTTCTGTCATGGTGGAAGAAGTACAGCAAGAATGCTCCTTCACGGCGCAGATGACCGGGCTTCATCTCCAGGACTCTGGGGCCACGTCATCGGGAGAGCCCAGCCCCTGGAGGAGGACATCAAGCTTGTTGGAGAGGCGGCTCAAAAGAGGCAGGCTCTCCCCAAGGTGCATGCACACAGTGGAGACAACGCTGGGCTCCAACGTGTGAACCATCGTGAGCACGGCGCACCACCGGGCGGTGTCCCCGTGTACTGTCTGTGGGATCACTGTGTGTCAGAACCGACTGACCGCACCGCCATCAATCGCAACGAGCGACAAGACGGAGAAATTGCACGACATCACACTGAGATGCAAAAGCAGGCACACGGTCTAATCGCATTTCTGTGGCGTTCAAAGCCAGGTCAATGAGTTCACGGGGACAGGAGGAGGAGGATGCTGATGACCTGGGGAGGAAGGCTCATGTTTGGGGACACGTGGGGTGTCCGTGTGTTGCCCAGTTCTTTCTCTTGACCTGCGTGCTGGTGCAGGGGTGAGCTCCCCAAGCCATACACTGATGGTTCCGACGCTGTTCCGTCAGTTCGAGACACCAGTTCAGAAGCCTCTGCCTCATGGAGGTCTGGAGAGTTGCAGGTGAGGGAGCACATGCCCTTCTGGGGGGCAACCCGCATCTGGTGGCTGAGCAGGGCTGGGGGACATGTAGGCCCAGGCATGTAGGCAGGGTGCGGGAAAGCATGGAGGGGTCTGGGTGGGCCTGGGCTGGGCGCCACATGGTGGGCCGCTGGAAACCGCCAGGCACTCCTTGGAAAAAAAGCCGGGGCTTTGTACTCCCATAAACTATTAACTGTGTCAGGGCACTGAGTTGTATTTGAGTGGCATTGAGTGAACCGCAGGATCAGTAGTTTGAAACCCCTGTCTCGCTGGAAGAGAAAGTCAGGACGTTCTATTCTAGGAAGAGTTACAGTCTGGGAAGCCCACAGGGCCCATTCTGCCTTCTGCTTAGGGTGGCCACACGACTCATCCTCTAGAAGAGCTGTGACTCAGCATCGCCGGGGTGGCAGTGTGTAGTTTTGTCTCCTAATCACAGTAGTGCCGGGGAGGTACGCTCCCCTCAGAATACCAACCGTCAGAGAGCCAAAAGGCAGCATTTACCCAAGGACCAAGTCCAGGAGGATGAGGAAAGAAAAGCGAATGGAAACAGGAAACCCCGGGAGGAAGTGAGATAAGGCTGTTGCGTTATGACGGACTGTAATTGCTAAAACCGGGGCAGCGTCAGTTGCAGCCGCCGCATGTTCATGTCACCAAGTTACGTGGCAGAATATGGCGAGAGGCCCCAGGATGTGCTTGCACAGTATATCCCACATGCCGCTAGGCAGACTCGCTCCGTCACAGACTTGTTTCCGTCTTGGGAGAAGGTGCCTGGTGGCATGGCAGGGCATGCAGCAGGCTGTGAAGCTCCAGGTCAGCTGTTCGAACCCACTAGCTGATCCCTGGCAGATGCATGAGACCGCCTGCTCCCATAAAGAGTGATGAAAACCCCAGGGAGCAATAGGAATGAATTTAAGGGCAATGGGTAGTTTTCTTGAGGTGCCATCGAAAAACATCGAAAAATCAAAACAGTCCCTTCCAAGGGGGTCCTGCTAGGCCAGTTAAATTCAAGGCAGAAAATCACAGAAAGGTGTTTTTTTTTTTTTTTTCTGGCATCACTGCTCTCCGGTGGTGGGAATAGGAGGCCCAGCCCCACTGCTGGAATTGAACCTCCGTCCCAGTGGGCCGCAGTCCCGCACACAACCACTATGCCACCGGGGCTCAGCCCTAGGTGTTTTTTGCTTTTTTTTAATGAAAAAATTTATTTTTATTCGAATTGGTTGAAGGAGTACAGAGAAGATCATCAGTTTTCCATCTGACAGTTCTTGCACATTTTGCTTCATTGCCATCCCCGACCTCCGTCATTTCCTCTTCGCGACCTTCTGAGCTGCGTTGTGGGACGGATGCTGCTCCCTCGGCCTTGGCGTGAGTACCTCACCAGTGTTCTTCTTTCCTATGGACTTGTCTCTCTCTTGGCTGAAAATGGGGTCATCGGATTCTGTTCTGTTCCAGACATGTAGGTCACTAACAACCATAGTCTTTGGGATTCCTTAAGTCTTTTTCCAACCTGGACTCCTTTCTTATTTTTAGTTTTGTTTCAAATGTTTCTCTCACTCTGTCCAGGACCTTCTAATGTAATCCATTGCAGTGCAGTTGGTGGTGGTAGCTGGACACCATCTATTTTTTCTGGTCTCAAGGTCATGAAGACTGATGTTACTATAAACTTCTTTTTTTTTTGGGGGGGGGGCGGGGCTGGCATCACTACTCTCCGGTGGTGGGAGTAGGAGGCCCAGCCCCACTGCTGGAATTGAACCTTCATCCCAGTGGGCCTCAGTCCCTCGCACAACCACGACGCCACCGGGGCTCAGCCCCTCAGGGAATATTCTTAAAGAGTCACCACACCTAAGGCACACAGCTCACGGAGACAGAGAAGTTCAAGCTGTTCTCTGCCTCCAAGAAAAACTGAAGCCCATGAGAAGAAGCTGCAAGTCAGGATTCGGTACAAGACAGAAGGCCTTACAGGACCCAAGTGCCCCAGCATAGATACACTGTCTGGGGAAAAGGGAACTTAAGAATAGAAAGCACATCTGCCAGAGATGCTACAAGATGTCCACGACCAGGACCGGGTGGTCCAACTAGCTGCGGAGGCAAGGTGGGGACACATGAAAACAGGGTCAGTTAATCTTAGACACACTCGAGCTCTCTTCCCCTGCGTCTGTTACAATCCATAGGACAGAGGAGAACTGGCCCCTGCGGAGGGTCTGAGATGGTCACTCTGTACAGGAGTAGAACGTCTCATCTTTCTGATGGTTTTGAGCTGCCGACTTGATGGTTAGCTGCCGTAGCTTGTGGTCCACGTCATCAGGGCTCCTCATTATTGCAGAATTGGAGTATTGCGGATCACGACTGCCTGGTCATTCGTCTTCCTTTACTTGGTTGGAGTAATTTTCCGTAAAGAATGTGCACTCAACTATACATTTGTATCTATCGTCGATCTCACATTTTTTAAAAATCTTAGTTTCTTTATTTATCTTTTAAATCTCAGTTTAAAAGTGACAAAATAATGGGCCCTAATTGTCCCGAAAATGTCCCTATGATAAAGTGACCAGACGTCCCGCTTTTTAACAGTTTAACAATGTCCCACGGCATTTTAAAAAGAAAATGAATACATTACAGTACCATTTTTGCATTCTGTGAAAATTTTTGTTGCCCCATATAGACCAAATTTTTATTTATTTATTTACTTATTCATTTATGGCATCACTGCCCTGGTGGGAGTAGGAAGCCCAGCCTTGCTCCTGGAGAGCTACTGCTGGATTTGAACTGTCAACCCTGTGGGCTGCAGTCCCGCACACAACCACTGTGTCACCAGGGCTCAGCTATAGGCCAAATTTTTAATCAAGAACACCGCCTCCCCCAAAAGGTCAATGGTGTCCTGCTTAAAATCTGGTCACTTTACTTATGAGTCACACAGTTAAGCAACATTTCGTTACCCCAAGTGCAAATTGGCTGAAAGCAGGGCTCCCTGTATAAGTACCCCCAACTTCTTCTATCAGAAACAAAGAGGGCACAGAAAGGCTAGGTCACAGTGAAGGATGCCAAGTAGCATGAGATGAAGTTGTACACTCATAGAGAGGCCAGGTCACAGGAAAGGAGACAGAGGTCGTGGTGGTGGGAGTTAATGGATGCCATGGTGTGGGACAAGTTAATTATCTGAGTTTTATTCTAAGTATAAAGGTAAGGAATAGAGGAGTTTCAAGCAAGAGAGGGACATTTTATTATTATTTTGCTTCACATGAGAGTTTCAGAAAAGGCAAATCAGAAACATACAGTATTATATAGCAGCATAATTAATACAATCTGAAAAGTGACTAATACTTTAGGGAAATATATACATATAGATAACTGATACATAGATACATAAATTGATATATGAGAAAGCTTCAAAAAGCCCATTATGTTTTTTAACAGTTTTACTGGCACATAATTTATATATCATACAATTTAATAATTCAATCATATCAAGAATTGTACAATCATTATTACATCAATTTTAGAACATCCTCCTCCCCTCCATGGTTAAATTGCCTTTAAAATGAGTTGTGCAATCACAATCAGTCCTCATGCTCCCCCCTCTACTTTTATTTTTCATTCCTGAAATACTCCTTTACCCCCTATCACCCACCCTCTACCCTGGGTTCCCTATAAACACTCGTATCAGTTATTATCACTATGCATCCACTCCTCCTGTGCTTTACAAGCTGGGAAACCCAACAGAAACAGGAAAACACAAAAAGTGGTAAGCATAAAATAATAATATAAAGACAAAAATACAAATAACAAGTAAGAAAGTAAAGATCTCCATCAACATTCAAGAAGCCATGGAAGAAATTTCTCTCATGGAACAAGCAAGAGATACTTGTACCCAGAACCAACTCTGGTCCTGTCTCTAGGGAGATCAACTGGCCAAGTGTCGCGATCGATCCAGCACATGAAGACCACAGTGGTCTCTGCCTGAGAGGAAGGCTGTTCGAGATTCCTGCCTGAGACTGGAGCAGCCCTGTCATCACAAAAAATTATGGTAACTGTTTTGCGAGGACTCCCACGGTGTAATGTTAGTAAATTTTCTCAAAAGACATGATGATCATGGGGGCTTATGAAGATGTTTAGGAAAATAGAAAACTGAAACGGTGAATCAAAGGCCAGAGAAGAAAGATAAAGAAGTGTTTTTCCCATTACAGTGATGCGCCTGTGAGGGCAGCAAGGACTGTCCTAGGAGACTCATTGGGAAGCTCTACTTACCCCATTCGCCCGACATCTCTCCTCTGGCCCCTCTTTGTTTCCCAAACTCAACATTGAAAGGGAACAAAATTTTTGAGTCCCTGAAAGATACCAAAACTGCCTTTTTGTCATGGATGATGTGGCGGTCCTGTGCTTATGTTAATTTCATGATTGAGATGTAGGGGTGGAGTCTAGCCTGTTAATCTGGAGATAGCCATTGAGTAGCCAATGAGGCCTCTGTGCTGGCATGGCTTTCTCCTGAGACTTCTGGGAAATCTCACGCTATTTCCCTCATGAAGATGAGAAGCCACCTCCTCAGTTGTTGGGAGTTAGTCTTAGAGACAACGAACTACAGACAAGACAAGATGGCTGTGTCCGAGCTGCCGAAGGAGAAGCCACACAGCCTTGCCCTGATGGAACCAGACCTCTGAAGTTGGAGAGGCCACCTGGAGACCCCTGACAGCACTGAGTTGCTTCTACCACCACTGGATGCTGTTGACAGACCCTGAGTCCTGGAAGCGAGGAGCCATGGGGAGACCCCTGCCAGCGCCCGGACTCCACACCCACTGGCCTGGGGCTTCGTGAGTCGGAAGGAGACATTATAGACTGGTATCGGACATGTGAGCTAATATCGGACTTACGACTTTGCACTTGACTGGGTTGGGATGCTTTCTCAATGTTCCATTACTTTTGTATATAAACCATCCCCATGTCTCCATATGCGAGTCTATGTATTTGTTCCTCTAGTCTCCCTGGACTGGCACAGATGAATTGCAGAGTGCGGAATTCTTGGGAGAAGGGTTAGAGAGCTGGAAACACTGCATTCAGGGGATATAGTCCTAGATGTGTCAAGAAACAATAGCTGCACATTTTGATATTTTTGTTTAATAACTGTTTCTTTGAACATGTAGCAGTACTTCTTGATGTAGACTCACGTTTCTTCAGATAGACCTGAGGACCAAAATTGGCGATGTTCTGAATTTATTAGTAAAATACCAGCCTTAATGAGATGTATTTCAATGTCTAACCTACTTGGAGCTTATTTTTGTATAAGTTTGGAAATAGGAAGTCAGTGGGTGGTGCGAGTAATTAATGCGCTCAATTGCTAACTGTGTCAGTCTGGGTAAACCAGAGAAGCAAATCCACGGAAACCCATGCGCATGAGAGAGTTTTATATAAAGGGTAAGTGTACATTAAGAAAGCATCCCAACTCAGTGCTGCCCAATCCCATAGTATGTCTAACACCAGTCTACGAAGTCCGCCTCCATCTCACAAAACACACACAACGACACCGAGTGCAGGAGGAGAGCCAAATCAGTGGTGGTGTCAGCATCTCAGTGCTGGCTGAGCATCTTGGCTGCACCAGCACCCAGGGCTGCATCAGTGTGGGTCCATGTGGCTTCTCCTCAGGGATGTCTCACAGGAAGTGAACTTTGCCAGCTGAAGCTGGGAACTGGCTAACGCAGCTGCACTCTGGTCCAACCATCGGAGAGCAAGAGACCTGAGAACTAGAAAGGCGAGGTTCACTGGGCCATTTATCTCTCTGACCTTCAATTAATCTCACATGTGATTAGCCAGGTTGGCACAATAGACCTTCACTATCTCAATTCACCCCTAGCCAACTTGGTATCTGTGGGGTTTCCCCCCCTCGTTTACCCAGACTAACACACTAACCAAAATATTGGAGGGTTGAGTCTACACAGTCACCTTTGACGAAAAGTTCAGTGATCTACTTTCAAAAAATCAACTATCGACAATCTATGGGCCACACTTATACCCTGACACACATAAGTTGATATCCACACAGTAACAGCTGAGTGAGTAAAATGAGAATTCAAGGTTTTTTCCAGGTTGAGAATGCCAGAATGAAAATTCTGCTTTCATGTTCCATATTCTTATGAACCATTATCTGTTCCTGGATTATTCTGTCCAACAAAATTTCTTTATTCCCAGGCCAATACCATATGGATTTTTGTTTTGTTTTGTTTTGGGGGCATCACTGCCCTCTGGAGTGGGAGGCCCAGCCTTGCTGCTGCTGGATTTAAACTGCCAAGCCATTGGGCCACAGTCCCACACTCAACCACTACGCCACCGGGGCTTTGCCCAATACCATATGGAGTTGATCATGTTAGCTTTGTAGTGTCTTCTGATATCATGTTCTTCTTATCTTTGGGAAGTAGTGGCTATTTCACTATTTTATTATTTCCAAATGAATTCAAAAGAAATGTTGGGATTATAATTACAATTTAACTAATTTTGCTTACATTTGTCAAATTGACTTTTTTTTTTCATCTTCATAGCCAAGAATCAAACCATGAAGGCCATTGTATTAGTCCAGGTAGACTAGAGAAACAAATTCATAGAGACTCATATGTGAATAAGAAAGAGGTTTGCATAAAAGAGCAATTGAATATTGAGAAAACATCCCAGCCTAGCCCAGATCAAGTCTATAAATCCGATATTAGCCCATGTGTCTGGTGCTAATCCATACATTCCTCTTCAGACGCATGAGACAGATCCAATGATGTCAAATACAGGAGGTCCACAGGCCAGTGGATGGGGAGTCTTGTGGATCCAGTGGTGGTAGAAGCATCTCACCACTGGCAGGGGCCTCTACTGAGCTCTTCCAGTTCCCAGGGCACGGGGTCTATCAGCATAGTGCCACATGTCTTTTCAGTAGAGCACCTCCAAGGGAGTGAGTAGAAAGAGAAGTGTCTCCTGCTTCCAAGGAGGAAATACAGGAATTTCCCAGAACTCTCAGGAGAAGGCTTTGCCCACTGATAACCAAACTCCACCTCTTCATGTGTGATCCTCTCAAGTTCCAAATTGATAGCAGATTACGTAACTACCACAACCATATTCTACTTTTCATACTTAGATCTTGTTTCCTTTATTTAGTCAACAAGTGTTTTTGAGTACCTATTGCATGGTCGTCACTGCTCTAGGTTCCAGGGTTACAACTATGAGCAAAACAAGCAGGTTCCCTCCTTCTTGAAGTTTGCATTCTAGAAGGCTGTGCACCACTCTTGCCTGTCAGTTTGCTGTCGTGTGGTGATTTGTGTGCTGCTGTGATGCTGGAAGGTATGCTGTGGATCTTTCAGATACCAGTAGGGTCACCCATGACCGACAGGTTTCAATGGAACTTTCAGACTAAGATGAGCCCAAGTTTCAAGGCACATAACATGTGACCGGAAAAGAGCTGCCTCCTCAAAATAGTGTTAACTGTAATGACAGGATGGTATAAAGCTTTTGGAACCTCCATTTTCTATGATGCATGACTGACAATGAGAAGAAAAGCTACAAACATCCATTAAAATTGGAACATAGAAATGGAACATGGAACCTAGAAAGAATGAATCTAGGAAAACTGAAAGTTGTCAAAAATGAAGTGGAAGGCAAAAAGTTTGATATCCTGGGCTGAGCCCCGGTGGTGTAGTGGTTGTGTGCGGAACTGCAGCCCACTGGGTTGGAGGTTCAATTCCAGCAGCAAGGCTGGGCCTCCTACTCCCACCACCAGAGGGCAGTGATGCCCCCCAAAAAATTTTTTAAAAAAATGAAAGTTTGATATCCTATGTGTTAGTGAGCTGAACTGGATAGCCTGTAGACAATAATATGGGCTACTCTGCTGGGAATGACCTCAAAGAGGAATGGTATTGCATTGTCAGAAAGAACATTTCAAGATCTGTCCTGAGATACATTGCTGTCAGTGATAATATCCGTATACCGATAAGGAAGACCAATTAGTTACTCAAATTTATGCATCAATCACCAATCCCAAAGAAGACTGGTTACCGACTTCTGCTGCCTGTGGTTATCTCACATGCTTTCAAGATGCATAGATGCATAAGCGTGATCGGAATGTGAGAGTTGGTAATGAAGAAAAATCAGCCGTTGGAAAGAATGAAGTTAAGTAAAAATGCATTGCATGGGTTAATCCCCAAAGAGATCTGTTTAAACACGCCTCTGCATTCCATGCATAACTGTAGACAAGTTCTTGCAGTAATGCACTTATCTTAGTCTTGTTAGGACACCTTAAAAGACAGAGAGAATGAGAGAGATCTAATCACGACGGGGCTCTCACGAGGATCTGTTGGGCCAGTTGAATTCGAGGCAGAGAGATCTGTGCAGAGGTTATGCTGATTGTGATTTGGGAGAACCTTGATTCTCTCAAAGGACATTAGATCATGAGCTTATTGGGGAGATATCGTAAGAAAAGTAAGAATTGTCTTGGTGAGAAAAAGAGCAGGAGATTTGTACCGAGGGAGGGTTCCCCATCACCATTCTCCTGCTCATTCTTCTCTGGTACAAGGGCTGTCCTGGGAATATTTCCTTCCACAGCCTTCCTGCTTCCACCCTACATCCCTGGTCTTGCCCTTGCAGACTTCCTTCTCCTTCTGCAAACTTAGAGCACATTGGGAAGGGTCAGGTTGTCAAGTCCCTGGAAGGGGCTGAGGCCGCCATCTCGGCGCGATGGCGCGTTGTCATACACTGAAGAGGGAGACTTCAGGGATAGAGTGAGCCAGTTGGAAGTGCTGCCTAGAGTCCAAGACACAATGGTTGCACGTGTTGACATTTTTGTTTAATAAATGTTTCTTCGATTTGTTTTTTGTTTATTTTTTGTTTTGGGGGTGGTGGGAGTAGGAGGCCCAGCCTTTGCTCCTGTGGAGCCGCTGCTGGAATTGAACCTCCATCCCAGTGGGCCACAATCCCGCGCAGAACCACTATGCCACCGGGCCTCAGCCCTATTTCTTTGATTTTTTTAAGCAATACTGTTTGACTCATCTTCAAGTGGTAATAGTAATACCAAAGATTACATTATAGAATTTTGCAAGATCAAGAGGCTATTTTATGGAAATCTCTTTCTCTCTCTCTCTCTTTTTTTTTTGGTATCACTGCCCTCTGGTGGGAGTGGGAGGCCCAGCCTTGCTCCTGGAGAGCTGCTGCTGGATTTGAACCACCAACCCAGTGGGTTGCAGTCCTGCACTCAACCACTACATCACCAGGCCTCAGCCCGAAATCTCTCTTTTTTTTTGTTTTTTTTTGGTGGACATCACTGCCTCTGGTGGTCGTGGGCACTACCCAGTGGTGCTCTTGAGAGCCGCTGCTGGATTTGAACTGCCAAGCCCGCGGGCTGCAGTCCTACACTCAACTACTTATGCCACCAGGGCTCAACCCCCGAAATCTCGTTTTTTCAAACAACATATACAGTGACTGTACATGCAGACCTCCCAAGATGAAATCCACAAAAGTTTAACATACTACATCCATGGAAAGAGAAGACGGAGACGTCTTCAGTCAGAACTAGGCTGGCAGTGGCTGTAGAACAGTTGCTCAGTTCCTCATGGGCAAGTTCTCGCTGAAGCTGAAGGAAATGAAGACTCATCTATGGGAGACAAACACAACCTTTTTTTTTTCAATAATTTTATTGGAGGCTCTTACAGCTCTTATAACATTCAATAGATCATTTGCATCAAGCACATTTGTACATATGTTACCATATTCATTTCCAAATATTTTCTACTTGAGTCCTTGGTATAAGCTCCTCTTTCTCCCTCCCCCCCCCTTTTTTTTATAAATCATTTTATTGAAGGCTCATACACGCCCATCATGATCCATACATACGTCAATTGTACGCAGGCCACATTTGCACACTTGTTGCCATCATCACTCTAAAAACATTCTCCCTTCACTTAGACCCCCAATAACAGGCTCCCCATATTTCCCTTCCCAATCCCCCTCCCCCATGAACCCTTGACAATTTACAAATTTTTATTATTTTTTTGTATCTACACTGTCCAATGTGTCCCTTCACTCACTTCCCTGTCGTCTGTGCCCCAGAGAGGAGGTTACATGTAGATCTCTGCAATTGGTTCTATTCCACCATCCTTCCACCCTCCCAGTATCACCACTCCCACCTAAATTTCCCATGTTTCCGACTCCAGTGTACATCCCCTGGTCTAGCTGGATTTGTGAGGTAGAATTGGGATCATGATGGTGGGAGGAAGCATTTGAGAACTAGAGGAAAGTTGCATATTTTGTTATTACTACACTGTACCTTAATTGGCTCGTGTTCTCCCTGCAACCCCTCTGTAAGAGGATGTTGACAAGCACAACCTTGACTATATTCCTCCCACCTGAATTTCAAGACCATCTCAAGAGGAGATTGACCACCTTGAACACTTATGACCCAAGAACAGACAAGTTGTGGGATGACATCTAAGGCACAATACATAAAGAAAATAAAGACAATTAGACAGGAAAGAGCTGAGCCCCGGTGGTGTAGTGGTTGTGCACGGGACTGTGGCCCACTGGGATGGAGATTCAATTCCTGCTCACAGGAGCAACGGCTGGGCCTTCTACTCCCACCACCAGGGCAGTGGTGCCAAAAAAAAAAAAAAAAAAAAAGATAGACAGGAAAGAAAGAAAAGCCTAAAGTTGATGTCAGAAGACAGTCTGACATTTGCTTTGACTGGAAAGAAGTGAAAATGAATGAAAGAAATGAGAAAGTAAAAGAACTGAAATTGAAGATTTCAAAGGGCAGCTAGAATACAGAGTAAAGTTTTACAAAGAGTAAAGTTTTACAATGAATTGGGCAAAGACCTAGAGTTTTTTTAAAAAAAACAAACCCAAAGGGAAGAACACACTTGGCATTTCTCAAGCTAAAAGATGTGGAAGGAGAAAAAAATCAAGTTTTGAATGGGAAACATTGGAGGATTCTATAGGTAAAATATCAAATGACGGAGGCTGAGCCCCGGTGGCGTAGTGGTTGTGCACGGGACTGCGGCCCACTGGGACGGAGGTTCAATTCCAGCAGTGGGGCTGGGCCTCCTACTCCCACCACCGGAGAGCAGTGATGCCAATATATATATATATATATATATATATATATCAAATGATGGGCTGAGCCCCAGTGGCATAGTGGTTGTGCGTGGGACTGCGGCCCACTGGGATGGAGGTTCAAGTCAAGCAGCAGCTCCACAGGAGCAAAGGCTGGGCATCCTACTCCCACCATCAGAGGGCAGTGATGCCCAAACAAAACAAAACAAAACAAATATTGAATGGCAGATGCAGGAAGCATTAAAAGAAGAGGGACTCTACAGGGTCATGGCACCAACAAGAATTGGTTGCTTAGTCAGTGCTTTCAGGTGGTAGAATACAATCCAGAGCCAGTGCTACTAAAGGAAGCATTCCAAGTTGCACTGGCATCAAAACAAGCCTCTAGGCATTGATGGAATACCAAATGAGATGCTTCAACAAACAGGAAATGCAACACTGAAAGTGCTGAGTTATCCGTGCCAAGACATTTGGAATACAGTTATCTGCCCAACAGATTGGAGAGAAATGTGTTCCAACGGAAGGTAGAACTTCTTGAACACTATCACACACAAGTAAGTTTTTGCTGAGGATAATTTCGAAAGGCAGTGGTACATCAACAGGGAACTGCCAGAAATTCTAGCCAGATTCAGAAGAGACTTGGAATATTATCATTGTTGATGTCAGATGGGTCCTGACTGAAAATAGAGACCTCCAGAAAGGTGTTTAGGTGTGTTTTCTTGTCTTCAGCAAAGCATTTGACTGTGTGGATCATGCCAAAACCCTGGAGAACATCAAGAAAATGGTAATTTCACAATCCTTGTGCTTTTGCAGAACCTGTCCAAAGTCCAAGATGCAGTCATTTGAACAGAACAGGGAATATTGAATGGTTTAAAACCAGGAAAGCTATGCATCAAGGTTGTACCCTTTTACCACACTTATTCAGTCTGTTTATTGAGCAAAAAACAAAAAAAATCGAAGAAACAGGTCAGGATGGCAGCGAATACTCATTAACAACGTGTGATATGCAGACGGCACAATTTCATTTACTGAAATGAAGTGGATTTTAAGCATTACCTGATGAAGGTCAAAGACTATAGCCTTTAGTATGGATTATACCTCAACACAAAAGAAAGCCGCGGCACTAATAAATAGTATGGTTAACAGAGAAAATATTGACATTGTCATGGATTTCATTCTTCTTGATTTCACAATCTACACCCATGGAAGCAAGGGTGAAGAAGAAAAGGACTTATTGCATCGGACTAATCTTTCGAGGACTGAAAAACAAAGATGACACTCTGAAGACTACAGTGCACCCGAACCAAGGCATGATATTGTCACCCTCTCCATTGCCTGGGGAAAAGGGGCAGTGAATAAGGAAGACTGAAGAAGAATTAGTGCCTTGGAATCATGCTGTGGACGAAGAATGCTGAAGATGAGTACACAGTGGACTGCCAGCATAGCTAATAATTTTTGTTTCGAAAGCAAGTATAGCCAGAAAGGAAGATAGCAAACTGACAGAGTTTGCACCTATCAGGAGGGGCCGGGCCCTAGAGAAGGACATTACCCTTGCTAAGATGGTCCGTGAAGAAGAGGGTGAATTGGCACAGTGGCTGCAACAACAGTGACCCCAGCCCGGAAGCAGGCAGTGTCCCCTTCTGTTACACAGAGCACATGTAGGCTATACAGCACACAGATGGCCATGTGCATATGTACACACAGAGTACATTTACCAAGTGGATGCACCCTATGCTAGATTGTGTTAAAGGTACGGCAGCTGAGTGCAGTCGAGAAGGACATAGAAGGCAGGGAATGGAGTTTTTTGTTTGCTTGTTTTGAATCGAGGGTGCCGAGAGCAAACTTTATTGTGATATTTGAACACAGCCCTGGAGAAGTGCAGAGAGTAAGCTACTCATTCCAGGGAGGGGAAAACCTAACCTGGTGTACGGAGTGCATCTTGCCTCAGAGGGACTCTCTAAAGGGTTTCCAAGCCTGTAAATCGTCTCAGGAGCAGACAGCCTCATGTATAGCCTGCTGAAAGGCCAACAGACGTGAACCATCGACCCTGTAGTCAGCTAGCCAACTCTTAGCCGACGGCGCCATCAGGGGTCCTTAGTCTCCAGAGAGGAGATGGCACGTGCAGAAGCAGGAGCGTGTTTGCAGGGTCATGCAAGTAGAAGACGGAGAGGCAGCCCCTGTGCAGAGTAAGGAGGACAGAAAGGTGGGGACGGAGGATAGTGAGAAGGATATTGAACAGAGAAGTCACAACATCTGATGAAGATTTGAAAGTGCCACTTTTTGTTGCTGTGGGAAAAAAAAAAATAAATGACCAATAGGAGAAGTGGGGACACCAAGTAGGTCTCTCATGATAATTTTTTCCTGTGATAATGGCAGTTTGGAGGAGGACGGTGGAGGTGGGGGCAAGTGGTGGAATTCTGTTCCACTTGGCTCCAGTGCCACCATAGGCCACCAGAGGGCATATATGGAACTTGGACAGGCCATTTCCAGTCTCACTCACTGCCACGGAGGCCCTGCTGACTCTGGGCCACGCCCCCGTAGGTTTCCGAGACTGCAGCTGTCTGTGGGACCAGAAAACCCAGTGTTCCTCCCAGGATGGCTGGTGATTTCCAACGGTCGACCGTGCACATGGATCACAGCCCAATTTGTAACCACTCCCTCACCAGGGCTCTTTGTAAACCCTCCCATAAAGGTGAAAGGTGATACTTACCTAGGAACAGCCAATCCCCTACACCTTTGCTCCAAGAACTTAAATTCTGCTTAGCCTTAGGCCTGTGGTGAGCTCAGCCTCGAGGGATGGAGGCAGCACAGTGTCCACTCCTGTGGACATTCGACTCACCCATCTCTCCATCCATTTCCCAACGTTGACTTGGGTTGCTCAGAGACAGATTCTCATGAACGACGTGGGAAGTCCGAGAACAACATTTTAAAAGCATCATTGGCAGCGTGTCAGCGCATCTCCCTCATCCTGGGGTGTGAGCAGGGCCTCCACAGGGGTGCCATTGCTCACAAGGAGAGCGCTATAGGAGAGATTCCTCATGTTAGATGGAGGAGCTGACGATACTGGTCCAAGGGCTTCCCCTGAGGCGATCAGCGTGACTTAGGACTGTATGCGTGGCAAGAGTACAATGATCTGTATCAAGGACACTCCCAAGTAAGCCCTCAGGGGACCACGCTCCATTTTTGCATGATATCAACTTCCACATAAGGACATGGTCTTTGGAACTCAACCATGCAGATAAGAGAGGAGACAGAGAAAAGACATATGAACACTTTCCATTTCAACATTCTTCACCTGTATAATTCTCTGACATGAAGTCTGTTTCTCGTGTTCACACATCACCACTATTCATTTCAAAAAGTTTCCGTCACCTTCTATCCTTTTATGAGACAACTTATTCATTATCCTTTTTGGCTATACCTACAGCGAACTGGGGAGAATGTATTTTTCCGCTGTATGCGTTCAGAGTGGTGCGATCGATGCATTTTGAAATTTATAATAATCTCACTCAGAATGTTTTAGTTAAAAATATTAACACTACAAAAGTAATTGTTTTTTTAAATGGAAAAAGTTTCCCATGGTCTTTAAAAGATCACTAACCCTGAGCAGCCACCTCTGTGACCTGTAGGCCTCTTGCCTCTGCCTCTCCCTGTGGCCTTTCTCGTCTTGTGTAGACAGCCATCACTGTGGAAGAGCCTGGTGCAAGGTTCTAGTCCAGTTCTAGTGGCCTATTCTGCACTGTTCCCCTCTCTGCCTTTGGTGATGTGTTCCAAGCTCTCCACAAAGTCTTCTGAGTCCATTGGACTCCCCATGCTGTCTTCTCCAAGGGAGAAGTGTGCTAGTGCTTGGCCTTTCTGATTCACACTGTGCATTAATACAGCAACATTCCGTTTTTATTTTCCAAGCAATTTCGGACTCACTGTGTCTGTAAAGGCTCTTTTCTGAGTCCACGTGACTATGAGTCAGACCCTGACTGACGTGCTGGTGATTTCAAGGGACCTGACCACTTGTGAGGCATCCCGGTCACGTAGTGAGTTATGCAGTGAGCTGGGAGAAAGAAGGATAGGCCTTTCTGCTCCTGAAGACATTGACAGTCTTAGAAACCCACAGGGGTGGTTCTACTCCGCCCCACAGGGTTGTGTTGAACCCAAATAGACTTGACGGCACCGAGCTTGGCTTTTGATTTGTCAACCTGTGAGTCCAGGCCCAGTCAGTCAGCGGGTCTCCTTGGGTCTCCTCTTCTTCTTGTGAAACTTCGCCTTGTGAATCAGGTGATGGTTAATCTGCTTCACTTTTCTGCTTCTCATCCGTCTCTATCCAATCTGTAAGAAGCCTGGGCTCTTTTTTGATTTTGCAGTCCTCGCCCGCTTCCCCCCCCACCCCTGCCCCCGCCATCTTTCCCCACCTGGATCCAGGACCTTTTAATGCTAATGCAGTGGTTCTCAACCTGTGGGTTGCGACCCCTTGGGGGTTGAATGACCCTTTCACAGGGGTCTTCTAAGACCACCAGGAAACACATTATTTCCTATGGTCTTAGAAACAGAGACAGCGCTCCTCTATCCGTCCCTGGGGGGGTTCCGCCCACACGCAGATACACCCACATAACGAGTACCAGGCGTGATGACATCATCGTGCCAACCCCGTCACACACACCCGGTACAAATACAGGTGTACGTGACAGGGTTGGCACCACGATGTACCTATGCAGACCAGTCACACATGTGGAGAGAGAAGCTACTGCAGCAGTTCTCAACCTGTGGGTTGCGACCCCTTTGAGGGGCCAACAACCCTTTCACAGGGGTTGCCGGATTCATAACAGTAGCAAAATGACAGTTGATGAAGTAGCAATGAAAATCATGTGATGGTTGAGGGTCACCACCCCAGGAGGAGCTGCATGACAGGATCACGGCACAAGGAAGTAGAGAACCACTGCCCTAGGTGAAGTGACGTACACTCTCTTTCTGAGGTTAGTCCCGGGCCTTGCCTGCCTCCCTTGGCCCTTGTGGAGGCCTCCTCTCATTGGTTCTGTCATCTTTACGGTACCATTCCACTACATCCCTTTTCGGCTTAAGTGTACATTTCTGTTGTTTGGTAACTAAGACAACTGACCAGTAGGCACAACAGTGACAACTCTGCTTGTCATGATTTGAAGACAAAATGTTGAAATCATTTATCAGGTCTATCAGATAGTCATGGGTTAAAGAAAGATGGTATTATTCACTGTTGAGCAAGCGTGAACAGGTACTCTCAGACCCTACTGACCAGGGCTGTTTGGAACATTATTTAAAGACGAAATTTAGGAGGATTCTGGGAAGATGGTAGCAGTGGCCTTGTTTTCACTCTCTCTAAATCCCACTTAAAAACAAATAGAGAGGGGCTGAGCCCCGGTGGCGTAGTGGTTGTGCGCGGGACTGCGGCCCACTGGGACGGAGGTTCAATTCCAGCAGTGGGGCTGGGCCTCCTACTCCCACCATCAGAGGGCAGTGATGCCCCCCCAAACAAAACAAAACAAAACAAATATAGAGGGCTGAACCCCGGGGGTCTAAGTGGTTGAGTACAGGACTGCGGCCCGGGGGCTTGGCGGTTCAAATCCAGTGGCGGCTCTCAGGAGCAGCGCTGGTAGTGCCCACGACCACCAGAGGCAGTGATGCCCACTAAAAACAAAACAAATAGAAAGCAAACAAACAAAAACAAACAGAGCAAGTAGGGACCAAAACCGAATGCATGCGTTAGTTGGTTCTGAGTCACAGCACTGCCTGGTCCGGCACTCTCTTCACCAGTGTTCTGGTGTGTGACCCATTGTCATAGACACCGAGCAGGAGGGTTCTTCTTGTTCACTCGCCCTCTGCATTACCAATCATGATGCTCTGGTCCAGGAACTGCTGTGATGTCTCCCGATAAGATGTCCAAAGTCCGTGAGACGGAGTCACTCCATCCTTCCTCTTAGAGGGCAAGTTCCTCTGTTACTTGGAGGCCTCATTTCCACCCCCCCCCAAGGGGCCCAATGCTTGACGGTAAATAAAAAAAAAACAACAAAAAAAAAACCCACCCCAGGGCCAGGCTTCCCAGACCACTGCGCTCTCTGAGGAGATTTGCATCAGCTCGCAGGCTTGTGGTTTCCGGTCCTCCTTCATTTCGGACACCTGGGGGGTTCTTTTCCTTCTGTGACCCCAGCTCTGTGAGTGGAAAGGAAGCACTTTCTTTCATGAGGAGTCTCCGGCTGGTGTAAATGGTTAACACTGACGGCGTCTACCGGAAAGAGCTGAGGTGTGAGCCAGGAGAAAGGCCTCGATCTACTGGAAACGCAGCCTCGGGGACCCAAGCGGCACAGCTCGACTCTGGGCCCACGCGGGGCGGCTGGGAGTTGAAATCAGTCATCTTTCATCTGGCAGTTGAGGGTGTTTGAACAAAGGTCATCTTCATCCGCTATCTTGCCAGGCCTAGAAATTCCCATTGCTGTATCAACAAATAAAGAGAAGCGATTGTCAAAATATGTGTATTCCCAAAAGGAATATTGGTGTTCCAACAGAGAGTTACCGGCCAGTTCACATAATCTCTTGACTTTTTTTGAAAGCAAGCTTTTTTTTTTTTTTTTTTGCATCACTGCTCTCCGGTGGTGGGAGTAGGAGGCCCAGCCCCACTGCTGGAATTGAACTTCGGTCCCAGTGGGCTGCAGTCCCGCGCACAACCACTACGCCACCGGGGCTCAGCCCAATCTCTTGACGTTTTTTTAAAAACCGTTTTATTGACATATACTTCACAAATCATACAATTCAATAGTTCATATCATACTAAAAAAGAGTCGTAGGGTGCGGGAGGGAAGGGAAAAGAGAGGAGTTGATACCAAAGGCTCAAGTAGAAAGAAAAATGTGTTAGAAGTGATGATGGAAATATGTACAAATGTGCTTAATAGAATTGAATTATGACTATTGGACCTGTAAAAGTCCCCCCAAAATGATTTAAAGAGAGAATTTCTAAAATCATGCCCACAATCAGTTTTAAAATAGTTTTCTCCTCCTTGTGCTCATTGAAGGTTTAATGAATAAAATGGGCTGAGCCCCGGTGGCGTAGTGGTTGTGCGCGGGACTGCGGCCCACTGGGATGGAGGTTCGATTCCTGCTCCACGGAGCAAAGGCTGGGCCTCCTACTCCCACCACCTGAGGGCAGTGATGCCCCCCCCCCAAAAACAAAACAAAACAAGAAAAAATAAAATGTAGACAGACTGGGTGAGGAGCAATACTTCTAAATGTGGGTTGGTTCAAAGGCCTGGGCCCAAAAAGAAAACATTTTCTCTTGCTGACTGAGTCTGGTCATCTATCTTTGTCTTATGTCTAGGCTTTGTGTTTTTTCTAGAATCTGATCCTTGCTTCAGAGAACAGCTTCTATTGCATAACTTAGTTCCTAAAGTATCTCATTGGTCCTGAGATATCTGTTAATTCATTTGCTCCGCTAATAATGATCACTGCAGTGATCTTTTTTTAAAAATTTTTATTTATTTTTATTTTTTTCCCTCCCCACAGGGGAGGCATCACTGCCCTCTGGTGGTGGGAGTAGGAGGCCCAGCCTTTGCGCCTATGAGCTGGAATTGAACCGCCATCCCAGTGGGCCGCAGTCCCACGCACAACCAACTGCAGTGTTTCTGAACAGGCCCACTTCCTCTTCCAGCAAGACAGCCCCATTTGGTTGGTAGTTTTTGTTGGAATTATTCGTTCCACATTGAGTGTGCACCACCTATATGGCAGGCCACGTCAACTGCTACTGATAAAGTAGAGGACAAGGTATTGCCAGTCCCTTAGAGGGGCTGTTAATGAAATAGATCAAAGCCAGAGATTTGGGTTGCTGAGTGGGAGTGGGCTGGGTGGCAGTGAGTTATTTGAGTATATTCAGTTCCTCTTTGAGGCACTCATAATGAGGACTGGGTCCCAGTCTCCTCCTGCAGGTAGTTATGACACAGTATCAAATTGAGTGTAACATAGTGTGAGATGTTAAATAGCACTAAATGGTAACAGTTCAGATGGCAGTGCCGTTAAGGAGATAAAGAGGGAAGGAGCCTAATGACAGAGGGTGATCCACATCCAGTGTGGATGTCAGGCACTCCCAGACTACCCTGCTCAGCTATTGCCCTGGGATAGTCAAGGGTTAAGTGTTTTTACATTTGTGCCTTCAGCCCTTTTGAGGAAGCTTGTTACTTTCTCTTTGTTGTTGTTACTTTCTTATATTCACCTGCTCGCTATTTTTAACTTTTTTGGGTTTTTTTTTTTGGGGGGGGGGGAGCTTCACTGCCCTCTGGTAGTGGGAGTAGGAGGCCCAGCTTTTGCTCCTGTACAGCTGCTACTGGAGTTGACCCTCCATCCCAGTGGGCCGCAGTCCCGCGCACAACCACTATGCCACCGGGGCTCGCCAACTTTGTGTGTGTGTGTGTGTGTGTGCATCACTGCCCCCTATTTTTTAACTTTTTTTAGTCCTTTATTTACATATCTATAATCAGCCGAAACCCTTCTTAAACGTTTTAGTTCATCGTAATGCATGTTCTGTACAAACGAATCTTAACCGGATGGAGCTTTCTCAATTTAAAATATGCAGCTGACGACAGCTCAGTGCAAATCTTCCAACGGATTCTGTGCCTCCGTTATAGAACCCTGTCAGTGCACGTTGGGTGCGCACCAGGGACCCAGGGGGGACTGAGCGTAATCCTCGTTCGCTTGCGGGTACGTGCCCATAGGTAAGTTCGCCGCAAGAAGTCGGTGGCTTGGCTTCTCGGCCTTTTGGCGCAGGGCAAGAAGTCAGTGGCT
>PVJH01020875.1:0-31079 GCA_004026705.1 Nesogale talazaci
CCTGGGGGGCGGCCAGTGGGCTCCACCGCTGACCTTTGGGTCAGCAGTCCAACCTTAACCAACTCTCCCCCCCCCCCCACTTATGTAAAGACTTCTCAGGTGGCGGCTTAGCCTCCAGGAAGGAGGAAGGACTAAATCCCCCTAATCCACACAGTCCCCACCCCCCTCCCCTGCACTTGGACCCCTGGCTGTGAGGGGGTGGGCCAAGGACCCAACTTCTTGGGTTCCATGTGGGCAGCCTTGGGGGTGGGGGCTGGGGAGGAGGGGGAGCCAGAGGCTGCAAAGGGCTGGGCAGGAAGCCTGCATGAGCTGGGCCCCAGAGGCTGGTTCTGGCCAGCAGGGGTGGGGGTGGGGGGGTTGGGTGGAGTGGCAGGGGGGCACTACCAGGCACCCTGCTCACTCACTGCATGGTCAGTCCTGGTGTCTCAAGTCTTGGCCAGGGTCAGAACACCAAGGTGCCTCCCTCCCCCTCGGCCTCCTGGGTGGTCACCACCACAGCACACCAGGACTAGCGGGAGGCAGGACAGGATCCAAGGGCAGGGGTGGGGGCAGCTGGGGATTGAAGCCAGCCTGGGTGGCCAGAGAGAATCCCTGGGCAATGTCTCAGGCCCCTGGACCAGATGAGGGGGGCTTTCCTGCCCGGTCCAGGGGCTGCCTGGCTTCCACTAGAGTCCCCAAGTGGCTGTCACTTCAGAGCATTTGGCAAAACAGTCAACTATCCCAAACTGCTGACCTTGGCCCGAGGCTTCAGCTGCAACTGTGGCTCAGGCGTGGGGCCACATCCTGCCCCTGCCCTGTCTCCTGTACCCCTGACACCTGCTCCCCACACCCCTGCCCCCCACCCAGGGCTTCCTAGGACACCATTGCAGACAGGCCAAGGAGGTGAGTGGATACAGCCCCGCAGGTGGCTCACTCTGCTGCTACCCAGGGTGGTTTCCAGGGCCAAGAGGGCAAATGCTGGACAGTGGCCAGGTAGGGCCGCAGGCACAGACAGCAGAGGTGGGGCTTCTGAGTGGTGTGAGCTCTGTCCTGGGCCCTGGGTCCGCAGCTGGCAGGGCAGCTTTTCCTGCCACAGAATCCTGCCTGAGCCACCAGACTGGGGACCTCTGCTCTGGGAGAAGCCCCTGGTGCCCCCCGCCCATCCCTTCATCTCCAGGGCTGTTGCAGCAGGATGGACCACAGGGATACATGATGGACCAGACATAATGGACCAGAATAAATGGACCAGACATTTATTCTCACAAAGTCAGGGTGCCAGCTTGGGGGGTGCTCTGAGCCTTCTGTGGGCACCCTGGCCACCTCGCCACTCTGAATGACACAGCAGGGGCTGGGCCAGGGCTCTGCCCCAACAAGGCAGCTGCAGCAGCCTCCTCTGGCATGGGAGGGGTGGGGTTCCCACCACCTAGTGAGGGTGCGATTCAGCTGACTCCTTCATCGTTCAGATACAGGAGGGCAGACTTAGTGAGGAGAGGCACCCCCAGCCCCGGTGACCTTGTGGCAGGCAGCAAGCAGTCTCGGGCACAGATGTACTGACAGGCAGGCTGGGTCAGGTGGGAGGTGGCGAACCAGTTCGAGTCCCAGATGGCTCCTGTCCTGGTCACAGAGGCTGACCATGGTTCCCCAAGGCACCCAGTCTTCACTGTGGGACCACAGCTAGGAAGGGCGTCCTGTGGTCAATGGGCGGGCGGGAGATCAGGGGTGGCTTCAGACCTTTTGGGGACAGTATGCTGCTTGCTGGCAGGGTTCCTGGAGAAGGACTTGTCCCTCACTCCGGGCAGACCGGCTGAAGAAGCCATGGTCAGGCTGAGGAGCGGGCCTCCTTAGGAGGGACACGCACTCACACCCACCAGGAAGAAGATGGCCCAGCAGGCGCTTGGGCACAGCCAACCCAGCAGGGTCAGAGAAAGACAGGGTCGCCAGCTGGCCAGTCTCCCCAAGGGGCCTGGAGAGCAGTGAGGAGGCCTAGAGCCAGGGCCACTGCCGGCATGCCCTCTCCCAGGGCGGATCTGGGAATGGGGCCTGAGGCCCAAAGGCGACTGGTGACCCCCAGGCTGGGCTGGAAGGAGGCTAGGCTCCTGGAAGGAGCAGGTGCCCACCAGCCTCTCTGCACCAAAGGTTTCCGAGGGGGCCCAGACACCCCTGCCCTTGCAGCAGCAGACTAGACAGGCAGGAGGCCCCAGACCCCACCCAGACCACCCCCCCTCAGGGCCCCGAGGGCAGCGTCTTGTATGGGTTGAGGATGCCCTGGGGGTCCAGCAGGCCCTTGACCGCCCGCATGAGATGCACAGCGGCCGGGGACTTGCTGTAGCCCACCACGTCACGCTTGCGGAAGCCGAGCCCGTGTTCGGCGCTGACGCTGCCCCGCTGCCCAGCTGTCCACTCGTACACGTGGGGCTCCAGCTCGGCCAGAAGCCGCGGGCAGAAGGCCTCCGCCGTCACGTTCAGGTGCAGGTTGCCATCGCCTGGGGCACACAGCAGAGACAGAGGCAGACAGAGGCAGAGAAACAGAGATGGAGACAGAGGAAGAAGGGGGTGACAGAACGAAAGAGACAGGGAGAAACAAAGAAGGAGACAGAGAGAGAGAGAGAGAGAGAGAGACCCATCCCCTTGTGAGGGTTTCAGACATCTTATTTGCATTCTCAGCAAGCTGTGCAGTCATTTGCATAGTCCCGCCCAGCCCTCTGGTATTTCAAGAGCATAGTGGGAAAGCCCTGCACATCGGATCCCTTACACCACAAGGTCCAAGGTGAATGGAGTCTGTGAACTCCCGCCTCCCCCCCGCCCCCCGCCATGTGTCTGTGGGATGAAAGGGAAGCCTCGCTCCGTGCTGGGACCCAGCATCCTTCAAGTCAGGCAGGGAGCGGACAAGGACGTGCGTGGCCTGCCCTGCCCTACCCCACGCAAGTCCAGAGAGGAAGACGTGGCTCATTCAGAGTGGCGGTCATTCCCGTCTCCACACCCCTAACAAGTGCCTCACTCTGGCAGAGCGACAAGGCCGACCACGGGGTGGGGGCGGGGGGGGAGTGGGGTGAGGGGCTGCCGGCAGCTGTGTAGAACACGGGGGTCCAAGAAGATGCTGAGGCCTGCCTCAGGGACTCCTGCTGAGGGACAGCGAGGACACCGACCTGCGCTGGGCGACTCATCTGCTCCCACAAACTCATCAGCTCGGCCTTCAGAGGCCTTTCCAAACCAGGACACGCGTCTCCGTCATGCCCACATCACGGGGAGTGACACAGAGAGGAACATGCTCAGGGCTGAGACCAGAAAAATGCCCTGGGGCCCGGGCAGTCGGGCCTGAGCCAGGGGACCCCATCTCCCACACCGGTCAGCCTGGGTTTTCAGCGGCTCCTTGCTGAGTGGACAGCCCGCTTCTTCTCGGTAGGCTCCAGAAGCTCCACAGGCACTGCCCACCTCGGAGGACCCTGCTGGTGTTCGAAGCACCAGGGACGGCACCCCTCGGCAGATGGACAGACAAGCAGCCCGTAATATGGAAAGACCCAGATGGCCGAAAGGACAGACACCTGTCTTGACAGAAGCACAGCCAACGTGCTCCTCAGAGGCAGGGACGGTGAGATGTAGGCATGCTGTCCCTGGAGAAGGGCATCCTGCTTGGTGGGGGGCAGTGAGAAGGCCCTGGACAAGACACCTGGACACAGCCACCGTGGGCGGGCGGTGCAGGGTCAGGCGGGGGGTGGCCTGCGGCACACGGCAGTGGGGTGGGGGGGAGGGTGGTTCTGTGCGTCAGAACCAACCCGCCAGAAGCACCAGCAACGTCACATGGGGTCAGACCCGTACCAGTAAGGAGAACGCCAACCCAGACCGTGGGGGCAGCGAGCCTCCCTCCCCCCCGACGTCTTTTCTACTCTGTGGCCCTCGACAACAGCCAAGGGCACTCGGAAGGAGCTTCCCAACGCTTGAGGGAGTTCATTTGACAGCACAACCCAGCCGGGTGGGTGTGCACCAGCAACCAGAGCCTGCTCGGGACCCACAGGCCGGGAGGGAGAGAGGAGGGAGGGAGGGAGGGAAACGGGGAAGGCGCAGAGCCCAGGAGGCTGTGCTGACCCCGGGCGGGCGGGCAGTCGCAGAACTGAAAGGCCGGCTTGCGAGGAGGAGAGAGGAGAACATGTGACATCAGGGGCTGAAAAGGCGCATCCAGAGGCTCGGTGACCTCGCTGCAACTGCACAGGCTGCAGGATCCCTGCGCACCCCACCCCCGTGAGAGAGAGCCGGGCAGTGAATGAGGAAGGCTGGGAGAGGGGGCTGCTGCATGTGGACGATGCGGCCGGCAGAGAACACTGCCCACCCTAGAACCAGAAGGAGCAAATGGTTTCTCCCCCAGCGGAGGGCAGTCCAGATGCTGCTCAGAAGTAGGACAGCTCAACCGGGTGTGGCTTCCCTCGGACACACCCTCAGGACGGCAGACAGAGGCGTCCTGTGGGTAAAGCAGGGTCACCAGTGTGAGGGCACCCCTGCACGAGGTGGAGTCACAGGCGGCAGCCTGCAGGGGCTCGAGGTCTGGGTCACCAGGAAGGTGGGGGCGGCAGAGCAACATCCGTGGGGCTGAGCTTAAGGTCACCAAGCGCTGGGTCCAGGCGCTGGGACCAACTGCAGACAGAGCTGCTGAGCTCGGCAGGTGCCCGACGCAACAGCAGGTGCAACTGGAGAGCGCTATGAGCAGCGTAACCCTAGACAGGGACTACCAAAAGCCACTCGGAGGGACAAGAAGCCCCGAGCGGTCCTGTGACTGCAAAGGAACTTGGTCTAGAACGTAACGTTCTCTCCACAACCAAAACAGCCCTGTCCCCACAGCCCAGTCGGCATGGTGCCAGCCGTCCAAGAAAGAAGCCCTCCACCTGGATGTTCCTTCTACCCAAATGCCCAGAATGGCTGTTCCTCAAATGGTTGATGAACCTGGAACCAACTTCCAACAGAGACAGAGGAGGAAGCAGCGCTAGCAGTCCCCCTGGGGAATGGACAGGGGACCTTCGAGGAGAGGGTTGGGCAGGGCAGAGAGAGGGTCCTGCAGGGAGAGTCTGTCCCAGGAGGCACGTCTCACTGACTCGCTCTAGTCCAAGAGACGGAGGCCGCCGAGCTGAAAGTAGAGGACCCAGCTCGTTCACAGTGCAGACACAGCCCCTCACGACGACTAGGGGTGCTGGGTTGGACACAGGGCTAAGTGCTGGACTCAGACAAAAAGTCAGAGGTCCACATGCCACGAGGCACCTTGGGGCAGACCTGGCACTTGACCGGCTTCTGCAAGGACACGGCTCAGCGTGCCATGGTGCTCACCTTCTCTGAACCAGGGGTAACCAGGAAGGGCACACCCCCAAACAACGGGCACCAGCAACACCTGCAGTCAGTCTGCCCACTGTGCTCCCGGCCAGGTGCCCAGTGTCTGCTCAGTAGGGGGCCAAGGACCAGGTCAGGGCCTGCTCTGGGTATGTGTATGCTATTGGGGGGGGGAGGGGGAAGAGGGGAGGGACGTCCCAGCCAGGTACCTGCTCAATGTGGGGGTCCTGTTTGGATGTCTGTTCAGTGTGGGGGTGCTGTCTAGCTGCTCAGTGTGGGGTGCTGTCTGGGTGTCTGCTCAGTGGGGGTTTGGTGGCAGCATAGATACCACCCAAGCCCCCAAGGTCCCTTCCCGTCCAGGCCTCTCACCCAGATGGCCATAGCCCACCACGGTCCTGGCGCGGGGCCCGAGGCGGGCGCGCAGCTCCACCACGAGGTCGTAGAGGCAGTCCACGGGCAGCGAGAGGTCATACTTGTACACGTAGCCGTCGCGGCTCAGCGCCTCGGTGACCCGCTCCCGCAGGGCCCACAGCACCTGCGGAGAAGAGCTGGCTGCAGCTCCCACGTCAGGGAGGGGCAGAGGTGTGGGTGACGCACCACCCACTGCGTGCCCGCCTGGACCCAGCCTCGGGTGACAACAGAGCCAACAACGCGGCTGTACATCATAGAGTGTGTGTGTGTGCATGCCAACAGTATGCAGGGGAGGGCCTTCTAGTGAAACAGGACCCCACACGGAGCCCCCAGGCCTGGGGCTGGCCAGCCCATAACCCTCCCAAAGTGGGGGCCAGGCAAAGACCCCTGGTCCATGACTGCAGCCCCCAGCAGGGTCCTGGGAGCCCAGGGGATAAAGCAGAGTCTAGCCACAAAGCAGACTGCAGGCCCTCTGAAGCACAGGCAAATTCAGTGGGAGCCAGTCTTCCCCACCCCTCACCCCAAGGTCCTCCCAGGAAGGGTGCCCTCTGGCCGTCTGAGAGCGGCCGGGTCAGACAGGAGGACAGCCTGTGAGCAGGTGGGGGGTAGAAGGCATGATGGGTGCTGGAGGCTATGTCCAGACGAGTACTGCTGACTACAGGCAAGGCAGGGGGGTGAAGGGGGGTATCTGAGTGGGTGGGCCATGGGTAGGGACAGAGAAAGAGAATGAAGGAAACAGGAAAGGGGCTGAGGTTTCACCCAGGGACTAGAGCTTGAGATGGGGGTGCACGCACGCACGCACGCACGCCAGCCTCTCCCTGCACGCTCCTGCCCTCTGCTGGCCACACATGACTCCGCAGCCCAAGGGTGGAGGCAGGTCCTGGCCAGTCCGCGGTTGGTCCTGGCTCACAGCCACCCTGGGCCAGGACAGGACTGTCCAGCTGCTCCCTCTGAGGAGCAGCTTGTGGTCCCAGCCGGCTCATTACCGTGGTGTCACCAGCACCCTCCTGCCTGCCGGTCTGTCAGAGGGAAGGGGGCCAGGGAGGAAGGCCAGCAGCCCCCAGAGCACCTTGATCTTCCTCTCGTCGGTGGCCACGGTCCCATCGGTGACTAAGCCGGAGCCCAGCGCGTGTTCAAGGAAAGCGGCCAGCTTGGCCCCATCGTGGTCTGCACTGGAGCCCGAGGTCTCCACCAGCACATAGAAGGGGCTCTCTGCAAGAAAGGGGGCGGGGTGTGAGGGGAGCAGCTGGCACAGAGCAGCCTGCATGCCGCACCTGCCTCACACAGCCCCAATACCTGCCCCGCCACCTGCTCTCCCTCACCCAGCATCCACGTGAGTGCCAGTTAGTGTGAGAGTGAGGGTCCCCGGGACCCAGGGCAGGAGCCCAGCATTCCCAGAAGGTGGGCGTTCCCTGCCTGGATGGCCCATGACCTCTGCCAGCGAAACCACCGCCTGCACCCAGGACCCCATGCCTCGCCCCACTCGAAACGCCCCCTGCGGCCTCCATGGGCCCTGGTGCAGCACGAACCTGTGGGTGGGTGGCTGTCAGGGCACTCGCTGGGCTCCCACTCACAGTGTCCCCGTGGAAACAGAGCGAAAGAGCACCTGGTTCCCAGGGTGAGCCCTGGTTGCAGCCTCTGTGTGCACGCATCTCCTGGAGGGTCCCCCCACCCCCTCTCTGCCCAGATTCTCCTGAGCACGACGTCCTTCTCAGGGACTGCCTCTCCTGACAACACGTGAGACAAAGTCGCACGCGCCAGCCTCGCCTCTGAGGCACACGCTGGCCAGACTTCTACCACGTACGTGTCGGTCGTCCATCCCCTGCGGTGGCTTGTGTGCGGCTGTGGCGCTGGAAGCTGAGTCCCTGATATTTCGGAAGCCAGCAGGGTCATCAGAGGGCACAGGTTTGGGCAGAGCTTCCAGACTGAGAACTGGCCGTGGAGAAGGCCCCCCCTCCCCGGAAACCTCACACGCAGCTTTGAAACCCTGTCAGATCCGCTGCATGAGGCCTCGCGAGCGACAAGGCAGGCTGGCGCACAAACAAACATGGAGGGGAAGGCCCACAGGGCTCAGTCACAAACGGCCGATGGCACCACCTACAGAAGTGCCCCACACATGGCTGAGGGCATTGAGAAATGGGGTCCAACTACCTGCTCCTCGATTGCCTGGGCACCGCCACCACCTCCCGATCGGGCCGGCTTTTCGGACAGACTAGGCTTGGGGGGTCCCCAGTGTCCAGAGGCAGGGAGGAGCGGTACCTTGGACGGGGCAGGCCAGGCCCAGATGATGCCCGACCAGCCGCATGCACTCGGCGTCCACAAACTCGAACGCCGATAGGATCTCGCCCAGCATGCCCTTGCAGGAGCGGAAGGTCTGCAGGACTTCAGCAAACCCTGGACAGCCTGCCGGGTCAGACGACATGCGCCTGGTGAGCGGGGCCCGAGGCCTGGGGCACCGTGCAGCCCCACCATATCACAGCACTCGCCGACGGTGACCGGGCAGAGGCAGATGGCAGTCCCAGGGGTCAGCAGGACCCTTTCTGGGCTTGCAGTGCCTGCCAGGCTCCAGGTGCTGCCCACGACTGATACCGTCCTGCTCCCCAAGCATCAACAGGCTGCCTCAGTGCAGGTCACCCAGCTTGCCCAAGCAGCCAGGGGAGAGGAGGCCCGGAGGGCGGGGGGGGGGGGCCGGGTCTGGTCAGGGAGTGTGTGGCGACCCCTGCACCCACAACCACAGACACTGTGGAGCCATACCCAGGAGCGCCATCCCCCACATCCCTGGCAGAACTGGCCACCCTGAGGTCAAGCGCACCGAGGAATGCCACGTTCACGGCCTTGGGCTTCGGTGGGCACAGGATGGACACGGCGGTGATGACCCCCAGGGTGCCCTCTGACCCGATGAAGAGCTGCTTCAGGTCGTAGCCTGTGTTGTCCTTACGCAGGGAGCTCAGGCAGTCTAGGACAGTGCCATCCGCCAGCACCTGGGGGGGAGGAGGGGGTGTCTCAAGGCTGAAGCTTCAGTACAGGCCCACCTGCTCCCCCAGCCAGCCCTAGAGTGTCCTGGGTCTTCAGCCCGGCCCCAAGGTACCCGAAGATCACAACCTAACCCCAGGGCGCTCAGTGACCCCCCCCAACCCAGGCTTTCCCTGGGTCCCACACAGCCTAGGGTGCCCTCAGACCCCAGCCCAGGCTCACTCTGGGTGCCACGCACAGCCCCAGGTGCCCTCAGGGAAGGCAAGGGTTAGAGGCACTCACCACTTCCAGGCCCAGGACCGTGCCGTGCAGCGAGCCATAGCGCAGTACCCGCAGACCCCCCGCGTTAGTGGCCACATTGCCCCCAATGTGGCAGCTGCCCTTGGCGCCCAGGTCCAGGGGCATGATGAAGTCACGGGCCTCCACATACTGACTGAGCTGCTCCAGGATGCACCCTGCCTGGCACACCAGGACCCCTGCAACGGCACAGAGGCACTGTGGGTCCCAGGGCAAGGAGACCCTGCCAGGCAGGCACACCCAAGCCAGGGGCTCTGCAGGGGTAGACCCTCAGAGGGGACCCAGGTCCCCACTCTGGGCCCTGCTGCACAACCCGAGGGGCCTGGCCATTCAGGAAAGCAGGGGTGCACCCACCTGCCCCAAGAACAGAGGCATGTGCACAACCCAAACAGTGACAGGGACAGGGAGGTGGTGAGTCAGGCTACAGCAGAGACTCATACACGTGTGCACGTGCAGACACATACACACGTGCACGCATATGTACACAAGTGCACACACATACACACGGGTTCTTGTGCATGCCCGCACACACAGATACTCACATGCAGATACATACACACTCGTGCACACACACACATGCACATACAGGTCCACACACACGCACACATACATTCACCCGTGTTCACACACACACATGCACATACTCACACATGCACACTTATGCATGTTTGCACGTGCAGACACACACACACACGTACATATACAAGTGCACACACACACACTCACGGGTTCTTGTGCATGCCCACACACAGATACTCACATGCAGGTACAAGCACACTCAGGCACACCCACATGCACATACCTAAAGAAGCACACATACGTTCACCCATGTGCACACATGTACACAGGCACGCACACTTGCATACGCACACACACCCCGATTCAGAGTAGTGGTTCTTAACCCAGGGGATCCTGCCCCAGGGACACCAGGCAATGTCCATGGAGACTTCTGGTTTCACAGTACGGTGCTGCTGATATCTAGTGGGGGGCAGCCAGGGCTGCAGCCGGCACCCCACCATGTAGGGCACCCCATGACAGAGTATCAGTCACCTATCACTAGAGTCCGGATGAAAAGCCAGCTGTAGGGAAGGGCACCTGGGTGGGCGCTGCCACTGGGCCAGCGGCTCCATCCACTGTTGTGCCCTCCAGGGCCAGTGACAGGCAGACCTGCCCAACAGGGGAGCAGCCACCAGCTGTCCCAGCCAACCTGCAGGCCCACAATGTAAGCCACCCAGCTGCCCAGTGACACGGGACACGCACTCTGCACACGTGTGCGGTCACCACACACGTGCACGTACACACATTCAGTCACACGCGTGCACTCACACACGGATATACACACACACATCCATGGCTGGACAGGAAGCTCCACGGCCAAGGCCTCGGGCACGGCCCGCGTGGGCAGGGGTGGCAGGGCTTACCAGACACGGCGTGGAAGCTGGTCACCTGGTTCATGAGAGATGTAGAGAGCATGACCTCGTCAAACACAGGGACGCTGCCACCCACCATGCCTGTGTTTCCCCCTTGTGGGGTCACCGCCAGCTTGTGCTCATGGCAGTGCCTGGGGAGCACAGGGGCATCAGGGGGGCACACGGGAGGGGGGCTCTGGGGAAGGGCTCCTGGGAGTAGGACACACGGGGTGGGGCTTCCAGGAGGGGCCCACAAAGGTAGGAGTCAGGCAGAATGGGTTTATAGGAGAGGGTCATCAGAGGGGTCTGGGCTGAGGGGTCACCCAGAGCCACTTCCTCTGCCCCTCCCGAGCACCCCCTGATTCCACTACTGTGAGGAGTGTCTCGGGGGCGGGGGGGGGGGGTGCCTGCCCCTCCCAACCCTGCCCATCACCCTCCACTCGGCCTCTCCACCCCTTGGACAGCATCACCTCAACCCTATGGCCTCACAACACCCACGCTGGCGCTGTCCTGCAGGTTGTTGGCAGACCCCGGAAGAAAGGGAGGGGCCTTGAGGGGCCGCCAGTGCAGGCTGTGTGCCAGGGGCCCTCTACATGGTCAGAATACAGCCTGGGGTGCCAGCATGCACAGGGAAAGGAGGGTGGGGGCCCGCACATGCCCAGGGCAGCCACCACGGCTACGGTGTCAGGGAAAGGGGCTGTGGGCACCACGGAGGGGCTCAGTCCTCTGGGTGCCGAGTCCAGACCCCCGGCCCACAAGAGCACACACGCGCTTTCCCCCGACCACAGGCAGGCCCTGCAGGCAGGGAGTAGAAAGTCCGTCTTTCCTTCCCCCTCGAGCAGCTGATGGCTGCCAACTGCTGCCCTTGGCTCTTCAGAGCCCCCACCCCCATCCCCCACCGTATCACCCCGCCGCCTCCTCCCCAGGGCACAGTGAGGGGACGGTTTCACAGCAAACGCTGACTTCCTGAGGCGTTGGGAGGGGTAGGCTCAGGGGCTCTCCAGGAGGGCCTGGCACCACTACCCCACTCTGTGCCTCCCCTCCTCCCCCGGGATGCTCGAAACCAAGGCCGTGGGCTGGACCCCCAGTACCCACCTGAGTATCTGCGAGACCTCCGCGGTGGTCCGGGGCCTCAGCAGCACCTGGCTGCAGCCTGCAACAGACGGGGCAGTCAGAGGGCGCGGGCCCAGGCCAACCGAGTGATGACGTGCGTGTGCCCAGGCGTTCCCCACTGGCCGGGTCTGCTGGGCAACCCCGGGGAGCCCCACCCTCTCAGGGGGTCTGGTCACAGCCAGCCCGCCCCGCAGTGTCGGGGTCGCTCAGGGCCTGAAGCAGACTGTCCAGGGAGACCCCTGCTGACACAGGCCATTTTTCTGGGGGCGGGGTGGATGGGGGAGCTGCTGGCCTCCTACTAAGGAAACACATCCGAAAAAGGGCAGATCACTCAGGGGCTGAGCCCGGTGACTGACGTAAGTGGTTGAGTGTGGGACAGCGGCCCGCTGTTCAAATCCAGCGGCGGCTCTCAAGAGCAGCACTGGGTAGCTCCCACGACCACCAGAGGGCAGCGATGCCCGACAAACAGACAAACAAACAAAACAGGGCCGGTCACTCAAGAACACAGGGCAGGAGGACCCCAAGACGGACAGCAGAGAGCCCGTAGCCCACTCTTAGAACAGGTGAGGCAGAGGAGCTGAGGGGAAGATGCGGGACCCCGGCATCTCTCAAGCTGCACACGCTGAAGGTCAAGCCTTGAGTTCCAGCAACGGGGGGCAATTCCACAGACAAACCTCGCGTGACGCAGGAAGCCTCCAACGAAGCTGGAAAGAGTGTAGAAGAACCAGCTTCCAGGAGGTGGCCAATGAGCAAGAAGCCCAGCAGCTGAAGGACCGAGTCTAGGCTGCACTGAGAGCAGGAGGGAAAAGCGGGGTCAAGGGGAACGTCCCCGCGAGCTGACGGAGGGCTGGACGTGCGCACCACCACGGTGGAAGCCAGGCCGCCCGGCGGACCGGAGTGTGGGACGAAGACGGGGCTTCTCCAAGACATTCAGCAAACTGTAGCTGGAAGTCAGCAGGTAGCTACTGTCCCTGAAGCTCCCAGTTACCTGAGGCCTCTGTGTGTCTCACCACAGAGCGGGGATGACGGTTCCCTGGCCTCCAAGCCTGTGGGCGGATTCACGTGCTGATATTAATGATCTCTAGTGTAACCTGTGTAGCCACGTGTAGGAGTCTGGGGTCTGGTCTTGCCACATGGGACCCTGATAGCTCCCTTGCCTATAACGTGTGCATATGATACAACCCCTTCCTGTGACGTTTGTCCTGACCGTAATTAGGGGCCTGGTCTGGCTCCAGAGGGTCTATAAGGATGGAACATAGGATAGAGACTCTCTCTCCTCTCTCTCCCTCCAGTTTCTCTCTTGCAGCTCAGCGCCGGGTGCTCTCGGCCCCTCTCCCTCATGTAATCCCTTCCCCCACTCGCTGTCTCTCCACGTGGACGGCCCCATCGGTGAAGGTGAGCACGCTACCCTGCTGTCAAATATGCCTGACTCCTACTATTTTTGTCTCATGCTCGCTATAACTTTGCCACAATAAATAATCATTATCGCCATACAACTGCGCCTATCGAACCCGTGATGTACGTATCGGAGGCCGGCCTTCCTGACACCGGAGCACTCCCTTGGTGCGCTCGATCCAAAGGCAGGTTCCAGGCAGCATGCGGCGTACATCCTCAAGCACCAACCATCGCACGTGCAAGGAGACGTGTGCTCGGGAGAACGCAAGATCGTCCCAGCAGTCCACCGATGGGGAGCTCAGGCCAGACTGCCTGGACTCAGAAGAGGGCGTGGAACAAGGGCTATCCCTGCTAAGGTCAGCCGGATGGAGGCTGAAAGCAGAGACGACCGGAAAGAGGTTGCTCTGGCCAGGTCATTCCACACACTGGGCAGCGCTGTGAAGCATGGGAATTCCAGAACACTCATTTCACTCGTGCAGCACTGTGTGCCCAGAACAAGGGCATTCTGCCAGGTTTAAGGGCAGGACAGGTCAGGGCTGTCTCCTCTCCTGCCCCCGTCTGTCCAAGCTGCATGTCGAGCACACTGCCTGAGAACGGGTGATAGGAAGCCGAGGAGTACGGCCTCGCTGCCGTGTGCCGGTGGCTGCACTGTGCTCGCTGAGAGTGGACAGGACGTGAAGCAGGTGCCGATGGAGTCCAAAGAGCCCGCCCTTCAGTATGAACCACACTTCAAAACAGAGAGAACAGAAGTCCTCACAACTGGACCAAAGTCTATCAAGAATTTCATTCCAATCGGACTCACAGTTGACACTCCTCGTGGAAGCCATGGAAAGTGGTCAAGTGACCAGAGATGTGCTGCCCATGGTGGATCTGCTACAAAGGCTTCTTCTTTCTTTTTTAGAGAAACATCGTGTTTAATGGTCAAGTCTGGCACACGCCAGCACAGGGCCTGGCCTGGAGCGGAAGCAGCAAGGATGACAGGCAGATGAAGCCCACGGAGTCTCACCTGGCAGAGGACTCATAGCCTCAGGCAGGGCCCAGCCCAGGATGGTACGGCAGAGTTGCTGCTGGAGAGATGGGCTCCTGGCCCAGCCGACGACCGAGCTGCCAACTCTGTCCCTGTGCCAGCCCTGAATCTGCCACACTGCCTGGGGCTGCCACAGCACGGATGAACCTGGCTGCCGTCAGTATCCAGGACACGGTGCAGGGCTGGGCTCCACTGGCTTCCAGAGCAAGGTTTGCTGTAGGAGGGCTGTGAAGACAGCTGTCTGGTCCATTCGGGAGGGAGGCAGACACAGGCAACCCCTGGTGCAACAGGAGTCAGGCAAGGAGGGAGGAATGAGCAGGGCCCTGGTGTCTGCGCTCTCCATTCCAGCTGTCCCTGCTCAGAGTATGCAGCTGCCAGCCCCCGCCAGGGGACTGACGCACCTCTCAGCTTCAGCTCTGGGTTGGCATTTTTGCATTAGTGCTGGGAAGCAGAGACGCCCCTTGGAGGGCGAAGCTTAGGCGTTTTCAATCTGCTCACGGAGCTAGGAGAGCAGGGCATGGGTAGGGAAGGCTCAGAGTCTGAGTGATGTGCTGGTGGGGGGGCACTGAGGGCCAGGGACGGAAGGCCAGAGGACAGTGGGCTCTTTCCCTGTGGCCACCGAGCTGCATGGAGGTGGAGGCCCTGGAGTGTTCACAATTTGGCTCCACCCATGGCCCACCACCATGTCATAAGCAAGGTCTTGCTGTTGTGTGTGTCAAGTCAATGTGTGTCGGGCCAGTGTGTGTCGAGCTAGCAGAGGCCCTGTGAGCTCAGCTCCAAATCAGCCTGGCTCAGGGCAGCGGCGACAAGAAACCAGTGGGGTGAACAAGCGTGCGGGAAAAGGACGGCGGCAAAGAAGCTCAGGCCAAGGAAAGTCGAAGACTATTTCCAGTGTGAGGCAGGGACGCCCCTCATAAGTGAGGAGGGCGGGGCCTCATACATGGCTAAAGAGACCGGCCCTGGAGAAGGGGACCCTGGTGAGCAAAGACAGGTCACAGAGTGGAAGTTTCTCGACACGGGCTGACGAAAGGCTTCCACAATAGGCTCAAAGGCGGGAAAAGCGCCAGGGTGGGCCAGGCTTCCTCCTGCCATCATGGGTCAGGCCAGGGGCTCAAACCACCATGGCCTCCAGGGGAACCTGCGTCTGGTTTTATTTGTTTGTTTGTTTGTTTGTTTGGGGCATCACTGTCCTCTGGTGGTGGGAGTAGGAGGCCCAGCTTTTGCTCCTGTGGAGCCACTGCTGGAATTGAACCTCCATCCCAGTGGGCCACAGTCCCTCGCACAACCACTACACCACCGGGGCTCAGCCCAACCGGCGTCTGGTTTTAAACCGCCCAGCCAGTGGTTATTGCTGGACTGGCCCTTCCCTGCTCACTCTGGTGTCCAGCGGCACCCCAGCACCAGGGCCATCTTTAGTGTGCCGGACCATGAGTGACCGGGACAGGACTTCCTTCCAGCAGCATGCCTACCTCGCACAGTCCTCAGCCAGTCCACGTTCGCTGCCGCCAGCTCCTCAGGGCTGGTGACCACCCTGCCGGGGAGGATGCGCTCAAAGGCGGCCAGGTCCCGCTCCGACACCTCGGAGAAGGGCAGCCGCTGCACGGGGTAGCGCTCCTGGGTCAGCCTCAACCCGGCTGGGTCGGGGGGCGTGGATGAGCAGCCCCTGCGGGTGAGGGTGACGAGGCTGGCCCCCAGCCCCAGCCTGGGCTGCACCACGGGCCCCGGAGTGCACGCAGTCCTCAGCAGGACACGGGGGTGACCCTCTGGCCACCTGCCTGGAGCTGCCCTGAAGAGCCAGGCTGGCCACCTGGACAGAAGCTGGGGCCCCATGGCTCCGTCCTGAAAAATAAGGCACGGGGCACAGGCTCAGGATGCGATCAGAGCCACGCGTGCCAGCCCGTCCCCCTCCTGGGGCTGAGGGAGGGGCTGCAGGGCTGGGCTTCTAGAGGGGCACTCCCCTGTGCCTCTGTGGCCCCCACGCTCTCTCTGAGACTCGTTTTAACGTTGACAAATGTCGCTGCTCTCTCCAGGGCCAAACTGGCCAGGCTTTGAGGGGCAGCAGGGAGGGGACTCACTCCTTCCCTCAGGATGCCGGGGAAGGGGGGGGGGGGGAAATCCTGAGAGGGCACCTGAAGAGCAAACAGGCCTGTCTGGGAAGAAAGACGATTTCTTGGACACAGGGGTGGGGGGTGCGAGACTGTCAAGTTTAACCCTTTCATGAGGAACTAGGTGAAGGTTTACTCGACAGCAGCGGGTTTGGTTTTGTGGGCTTGCAGAGCAAGTCAGCAGTTCACGCGCACGTTGCCTCATCGCATCGGCTGAAACCCACCCAATGTAACATCACCTCTCCCACTTGCTGCCTGCTTTCTGTTTCCCTTCCTCCCTCTTTCCTCACCCTTCTCCGGTGGGTTAGGCTCTGTCTCAGCTTGGCTGTGCTGAGGTCCCCAGTGATATTGGGAGCTAGACTAGGAACCCCCAGGATGGGGCCTCCTGGGCCTGGGGCCTGCTCCCAATATAAGCAGGCACTGTGGGAAAGCCTGCCTGCCCTCCACTGGGTCTGGGTCGAGCTCCTGCACCTGGCTTGCAGACCTCCTATTCTTTGGAATTGACTCAGCAGCCAGCCCTATTGCCTGCCGACCCTGGGATCCCATCAGATATGCAAATATGTCCTACTTTTTTAAAAAAAAAACATCCTGTAGGTTTTGGGCCTAAATGCTTCTCGTATTTAAAACTGGGATGATCAGTGAATAAATGCAGGGCGGGGGGTGGGGAGCAGGGGTTACAAGCTGGGCTGCTCGCGAAAACCCTCAGGCACCCCGCAGGAGAAAGAAAGACGAGGCCGTCCACTCCTCCCAGAAGTTCCAGGCTCGGAAACTCAGAGGGGCAGTGCCGTGCTGCCCCATGGGGCCGCTCTGCGTTGGCATCCATCCACTCGATGGCAGTGAGTGTACAGTGGAACACCATATCTAAGACGCTCTCTAGCCAGCACCCCACGGTCCCTGGGACAGGCCTAAAAACCAAGACATCGTTGCTGTCGGCCATGTGATACAAGAAGCTGAGCTCTATGAAGAGGAGCTCGGCCTCCGGGTCGGAGGAACGCTGATGAACAACTTGTGATAACGAAGGTGACACAGTCTTGGGGACCGGAAACGAGGAGGACTTGAAGCACTTACTGATGAAACCTAAGACGCCAGTCTTCGGTACGGATTACAACTCCCTGAAAAGAAAATCAAAACCCTCACATGAGATGCAGAAAAATGAGTGACGTCTTCAAGGACTTCATTTTACATGGATCCACAATCGACCCTCATGGAAGCAGCGGTGGAGACAGCAGGAGATGTACTGCGTTGGGGCAACCTGCTGCCCAAGACCTGCTGAAAGTGTCAGGAAGCAAGGATGTGATTTTCAGGACCAAGTACTCCTATCTCGACTCGGTATTTTGAGTCAACTCATATGCCCGTGAAAGTTGGACATTGAATAAGGAAAACCCCAGAAGAATTAGTGCATCTGAATTGGGGTGCAGCAAAAGTTACAGACAGTAGACATCATGGGCTAACACAAGAACAAGCGAAGCTTCTTGAAAGAAGCAGAACCTCTCCTACTCCCACCACCTGAGGGCAGTGATGCCTAAAAAAAAAAAAGAAGCAGAACCTGAGTGCTCCTTAGAAACAGGGATGACCAGCCTTCCTCTCGCTTCTTGGGCGTGCTGCCAGGAGAGGTCCAATCCCTGCAGAGGGCATCAGACTTGGGAAAGTAAGAAGTCCAACAAAAAGCGGAAAACACTGAAGGAAATGGAGTGACACATTGGCACCAAGCATGGGTGGGCTCCAACAGGGCAGTCCCGGTGCGGGTGGCACGGGATGGGCTGTGCTTCAGGGCTGAGTCAGGGCTGACCTATTGGCCCCTACCAACACTCCCTTGGAGAACAGCGGGCCCTTGACTCCCATAAAGACCCCAACCTCAGGAACTGCACAGAGGGGCTGTGGTAAGATTCCGAGGTGGTGGGTTTGGGGATTGGGTCGTTGGACAGCTTTGCGCCGTCACTGGTGTCGCTTAGCTCGAGAAGCCAATCTGGAAAATAGCCGGGCTACTCCATTCTCTCCTACACTGGCTGCTCTGCTGCCTGGCAGATTTAACCCGTGGTGTTCGGGGTGCACGGGGGTCAGCATGGTGGGTCCCACCGACCGCGGGAAGAGGGAAGCCACCGGACGCCCGACCGCGAGGCCGCAGAGCTCAACAGGGTCAGAGAAGGTGGGCGGGGGCAGCACGAGCTGCGGGGACCCGCTCTCTATACCTCCAGGCGGGGCACCCGGACCCAGAACCCGCGGGCCGCAGGCTCGTGCCCGCCAGGCCACAGGGCGTGCGCGCGCGCGCGCCTGGCGCAGTTACGTGATGACGCACTGGCTTCCTGGTGGGGGCGGCACTGACCCCCGCCAACCGCTGCCCCCAGCCCGCGCCCCGACGGCCGCGCGCACGTACTCACGTCCGCGTCCCTGTCTCTAGTGGCCCTGCAGGCCTCCCGTGCCAGAGGCCCGAGTGGGCAGGGCAGCAGACTGAGCACGCGCGCCCCGCCCCCTGTCCCCATTGGCCTCGCATCGTAACCTGGGCACAATCCCTAGACCCGCTCCTGTCAGCCTCCAGCCCCTAGGCCCCGCCTATAGTCCCGCCTTAATCACGCCCCTGGATCTGCCGTCAGCCTCTAAGCCCCGCCTCCAGGCTCAGGCTCCGCCCCAGCCAGCCCCTAGTCCAGCTCCAGCCCCTAGTCCAGCCCTCGGCCCCGCCTCCGCCCGCCCTCAAGGTCGTGCCCTCAAGACCCACCTCGTGGTCCAGTCTTAGCCCCGCCCCTGACCTCCCTCCAGCCTTAAGCCCCACCTCCAGGCTCAGGCTTCGTCCCAGCCCACTTCCATTCCTCGGTCCACTCCGAGCCCCGCCCCTGACCTGCCTCGATTTAACCCGTGGTGTTCGGGGTGCACGGGGGTCAGCATGGTGGGTCCCACCGACCGCGGGAAGAGGGATGCCACCGGACAGGCACCGCCCCAGTCCATCTCCAGTTCCTGGCCCCCAGCCCTAGGTCCGACTCCGCCCAGGTTCGCTTCTGATTCAGCGCTGGAATCCTTGCAGCCGCAGAGCATGACCTTGACCCGGGCCCGGTTCTTCGCGTCTCCCTCTGTGCATCGGACAGGCCTCGGAGCTGCCACCCTGCCCCAGTGCTGCAGCCCGGTCCCCCGACCTCCAGACCCTGGGTGGGGGCGAGGGAGGCTGCGGACTGGCATGGAAGCCGCAATAGCCCCCACAGGGCGCGTGCTCCAGAGCGGGGACCCGGCTCACATTGGAGGAATTCGCCTCTGCCCCAGGGTCGCGGCGAACCGCCGCCGCCTGCCCTCCGGGCGCCTCGGGCCAGGTTTCCCTGCTCTTCCTGACAGCGGACCCTGCGGCGCCCTGGGTCCAGCCGAAGCACCCCGCACAAAACCCCACCCAGGAACTCGGGCAGCCGCGGCGATGCTCCAGCCGGTGTCCCCTGCTCAGGAGGGGAGCCTGAGGCACCGACACCCAGGCACACCCCCTCCTCAGAAGCTGACCTGGTCCTCCACAGGGCCTCCTCCACAGGGCCTCCTCCCCCAGCATCTATCTCTTTGTCTCCTGACCTCGCCCTACGGGTGGTCTCCAGTTTCCTGAGGTGCCAAGTAAGACTGGTAATGGGACTGACTGCCCTGATTCCTCCCTTCTCGCTGAGCAGAGGGCGCAGAGGGTCTGTCTCCCACCCTGCTTGCCCTGTGACATCTGAAGTGCTAGTTTGTCTGTCCATTTCCACTGCCAAACCAGCAAAGCCAACAGGTGTCAGGTTCTATGGGGTGGTCAGGGTGGGATGGTGTTCCCAAAAAGATATGGTCCTTGGCTGAGGCCCGGTGGCATAATGGTTGTGCCCTAGACTGCGGCCCACTGGGATGCAGGTTCAATTCCAGCTCACAGGAGCAAAGGCCGGGCCTCCTACTTCCACCACCAGAAGGCAGTGATGCCTAAAAAAAAAAAGATATGGTCCTTATTACCATGTTTGGAAAGGGGGCCTCTGAATATATCACCAGCTAACATGAGGGCATGCTGAAGGAGAATGGGTCCTATCTCACGAGTGGGGTCTTTTGTAGTAAAAATACACACAGTTGGCTGAGCCCCAGTGGCGTAGTGCTTGTGCGCAGGACTGCGGCCCACTGGGATGTTGGCTGGATTCCAGCTCCACGGAGCAAAGGCTGGGCCTCCTACTCCCACCACCTGAGGGCAGTGATGCCCCCCCCCCAATATATATATATATATATATATATATACAGTTGCCCTGTCCCTGGTGATGAGGTTCTTTATGTATGAAACCATCCTTGCCCTCACCTCCCGTTCCACACATAAACTCAGTGCCTCCTGTACAAGGACCCCCTCCCTCTCTCCCTCCCTAGTAGACACTATCTTTGGTTCGCCTGCCCTTCAAACTGCCTGTGAGGCCAAACAGCAGGGGTCCTTTTGTGACTAACTGACTTCACTCAGAATGCTTGTGACCGGAGGCAGAGGAGGGACACCATGTGGCACTGCAGTCGCAGACCAGGGAGCACCTGGCAGCTGCCAGAAGCCAAACAAGAGCCATGCAGCAGAATGCCCTACCCCTTCCCCCTCCCCCCCAAGCTATCAACCTGTCCTGTTAAATCTCCCACTCACTGGGACTCACCCAGAACGGTTCCATGAAGCCACTCCCTCCGTCAGTTTGTTCCTGTAGCCTTAGCAAACTCACAGAACTATTGCTATACGAATCTAGGCTAAGTGACAACAAGCAGAAGTGTTGCCATCAACTCTCAGGCAAGACTGTGAGGATGTAGCATGGACTTTGCCGAGTCAGTTAACTGGCCACTGCAAATGGGTGTAGAGACAGAGCTGTGGGAAACAGAACCAGGAAGAGAGTGGACTCAGACAAATTCTCTGCGCTCATAGTTCAGGGTCTGGGAGGCCGGGTTTCCGTGGAGGGAGAGCTTCAGGTGCGTTCATGGGTCGGACACCGTTCCAGTCACGTTGTCCGAAGGGAAAGTGATTCGCCGTGATGATGCCGATTGTAAGGTGCCACTTGCAAGCGCGTGGTTGCCACTAGAGACGTTCAAAGGTCGACCGCATGAAGGCTTCTTGCCCGAGGGTTGCCCGCCATGGAGGGCAATCAGACCTACTGTCTGTCCTGCCCTAAGTAAGGCCCACTCCCTTCTGATCAGGATCATAGATGCCCAAGGTCAAGCCAAGTCAGAGGACCTAGCTTAGACTGCCATCTTACCTCTAGAGCCGCCGTCTTGTTACCTGTGTGCCTTCCTGTCACGTGTGTGTCTACTGCCTCCCCTTCCGACTGCGTGCCCGCCCCGAGCTAGTCCTCCTCGTGCTATGTCTGTGCCTATTGTGCAGCCCCTTCCTGGTACATGTATGCTTGCTGGGCTTGCAAGTGCAAGATTATATAAGCTCATGAGAGAACACATGACAGTCTCATTCTGGTTCTGGTCTCCACCGGAAGAAGGGAGCCCTCTAATGTACCCCTCAATCACACAACCATCTCCTAGGACCCATCTAGACTTGGGGCTTTCCCTGGCTAGAAAGTAGCTGCACATCAGGTGCAGGCGGGCACCCATCTGTTCTCCTCAGGACACCACTGGAGTCACAGGCTGGTTACTGTCATAAGCCACAATCTCCAAGATCTACCCAATTCTCTGCTGTGGGGAAAGCGCTCCACCCCAACTTCTTCCAGGTCCAGGGCACCCTGCCGCTGGGTCACCTTCTTGGTAGGGAGGGAGGTTCCAGACTTCGGTATGGCCCTTCCCCCCCGGGTCAGAGTCCTGCAAGACTCCTTCCAGTTGTCTTGTATGCCCATTTTAGTTCCATCCACGTGTATGCATGAACCCACTGAAATCACGCATCTCACCTGGTCCCCACAGGCCCTGCCCTCAGGGGCCACATGCACTCTGGGTTATAAACATGGTATACATGCACACATATCCATACATGAGTGTTTGGGCCTGGTCCAAACCAGGAGGCCCTCATTCCCTCACCCCCTCAGGAAAAGGACAACACGCTGAACTTCACAGCCTCTAGCCCCACCACTCCAAGGAACTGCTCTCTCCAAGCCAGGTTGGTGCAAACGCCTTTCCCAGCCTGCAGACTACTCAGCTTCAAAGGTCCTTCTCCAAAGGGCTGCCCACGTCCTGCACAGCCCCTCCCGCGGCGTGCTGGAGAAGGTCACGCCTCTCTCCCTAGCAGCGCAACCCCCATCAGCGTCCTTCACCTCGTTTGCATACTTCCCTAACCCAGGTCCTACAAATGTCCCACTGCCCCACCAAGGAGCGCAGCTTCCCTGGCCGCACTCTGCGGCCTCGGAACCCGCCCAGGAGCTCCATGCTCCTGTCCCTCTCTCTGCTGTCCCTTCCCTTCCCCAAAGTCCCTCCCTAGCTCAACAAAGCATCTACCCTTCATGCCTAAGCTCTATCTCCTTTATGCTGCTTCCTCTCAACCTCTGTGACCTTCACCTGGCAACTCAGGATGTTTCTGGAACCTCCTTCTCCACGCTCCTTTAACACTTCTCAGGGAACCGTCCAGATTGGCATCACCTCGAGGGGCCCTGATACCCCTAGCAGCACCCAGAGGCCTACTCATCCCCCAAATCTCAAAGGGGCACCACCCTCTTCCCCGCTGCAACACAGCCATTTCCAGCAGCTTCCCAAATGACACATGTCCAAACGTTGTTCAAAAAAATACTTTATTAAACAATATATCCATGATCTATAACATGATCCAAAAATACAATATACATCTTTACATGATTTAATAAAAAGATTTACAATATTCTCTCTCATTTACAAAGGGGACATAGATCATCATTCCTTGGAAATAACAGGTCATTCACATCAAAAACTGTCACTTTGGATAAGATGTAAAGCTGACACCACAACACAAAGAACCCGCTTAGTGAGAATGCTCTTCGTGTCCCGCCCCCCTCCCCCCGCCCCCTACCTTCTCCACCTTCCTCTCAGCACTGGCCAGAGACCAGCACTGGGCATCCAAGAAGGCCCTCCTCTCCAGTGCTCAGGACAGCAGCCCCACCCATGTGCCCAGGGGACAGTGCTAGGCTGCTTCCCTATCTGTCTACCCAGAAAGCCTCCCAGGGAGTCTGCACTGTGCCCTGCCTCCTGTTGGCAGACCCTTGGGCTCCTCGGCCTTGGACCGCAGTGCCGACCCCAGCACCACAGGGACCTTTGGTGCAGGCAGTGCCAGAGCCTCCATGGGACCAGCGCAGCTGCCCCTCCCTCAGCCTCTGGAGAGTCCCAGGCCATGTGACCCCTGGGCAGTAGCCTCACAGGACATGCTGCTCCTTTGCCACTCACTCTGCCACAATGTGACTACTCGGGAAGGTATGCACTAGAATGTTCTCGGGAGTTCCACCCCCCTTCCGCTTCTCTGTGCTTCTCCAAAGTGAGATGTGTATTATTCAGTGATATTATTCTAACTGGCAAAGTCAACATTAGAACCACAAAATGTCAGTACACAAATGACAGGCAAGGGGGGGGGGGGCTGTGCACAACACTACCTTGTTCACACAAAACATGGCACAACTGCCAGCCACCACCTGTGCCTGGCAGGATGTGCAGGACTGCTGGGCAGAGCCCACAACTGAGGGTCTCCAGCCGGCGAGGAGTGCCGCCCACCAGCTCAGAGGGAGCAAACAGGAGCTTGGCTTCTAAGGGACCACCAAGCATCCTCCTGCTAAAACCTACTGTGCTCACGCAGGCCACACCTGTGGACACAGACCAGGCCAGTCCGCCGGTTTACAGGGCACTGGCTCCATCAGGGGACTCAAGGCAGTGGCCGGCCAGCACAACCCTGCTCTCTGGAGGTCAAAGGAGGGCCCCGAGGGCTCCTGGAGACCATTCCCTCAGCCACAGCCGCTCTTCTGCCCTCAGCTCCACCCCTACGTCCTCATGGGCAGCAGCGATCAAAGCTGTCTCCAGGTCACGGGAACCAACGGTCCATGGTCCTTTCCCAGGAAATGGCCTCCCTGCGTTGCGGTCCAGACAGCACAGCCCTCAGAGAGATGCTGCAGCCTGTGCGGTCCGGTCAAGTCCGTCAGAGGCCCTCGGGTGAAAGCTGCTGCTCCACCACAAACACACAGCCACCGACTGCCACCCCCCCCCCCCGGCCGAGTGCTGCGTGCGGGTCCGTGCACACTGGGGCGGCCTCTTCACGCAGTCCCCTTTCCAGTGGAAGCTCCCGGGCACATGGAGTCAGCAGGTCTGGGGCACAACCCCCAAGTCAGCCCAGGGATAAGGTGGGGCAGGGTCCCAGAACACAGGGGTCTGCAGTCCGTGTTGCAAAACCAGGAGGCAGGGACGCCCACCACATGCACGTCAGAGAGAGGCAGGGGGGCCCTGGCAGTTCCAGAAGGTCCAGAGACCGCAGTGCAGGTCTCCACTGCCTCCTGCATGTCCTCGGGAGCTGCGCCGAGTGCCCGCAGACCACTGAGTCCCCGGACGGAGGGAACAGGTGGCTCCAGATGGGAGAAATACTGTCACAGGAGAGGAGGGAGGAGCAGCTGCTCTCTGCCGACTGGGCCCTCCCTCACCTCACTTCTTCTTTCGCTTCTCCTGCACGCACCGCGGGCAGAACCTGTGAGGGGTACAGCACTCAGAAGCCCCCCCACATCCCACCTCCCATGCCATCCACACCCAGCCCCCCAAGCCCGGCTCCAAGACCCCAGGGGAGAGCGGGACAAAGGTTTCGAGGGAAGACGGCAGGCAGCTGCCGGGCGCCAGACTGACCATTTTCCTTTGGGCTTGGTGGTCAGGTCCACGCAGGCGAAGTGGAACCACTCAATGGGGCACTGTAGACAGCGGGGGCAGGGGGGTTAGTAGACAGAGGTCCCCCGGGTCTCCGCCCCACCTCCCATCAGCGGCACTTACATCGGGGTTATCACAGCCAATCATCTCCCCATAGGACACCTGGTGGCACAGGCAGTAGGTGGGCTCGTTGGGGTCCACAGGCATGTCCAGCACGTCCGAGGGGTGTACAGACAGAACGGTGTCAGCAAACTCAGACCTGCGTGACAGACCGGCCATCACAGGCGCTCTCAAGGGGCCCGGCCCAAACCAGCAGCCCTTCCAGACGGCCCGGGGAGGGTGCACACACCAGACAGACAGACTTAGGCATGTGAGACAGACTGATGCCGGGCAGTTACCACAGCAGCGGCCCCCCAACGTTGGGCATTCAGCACAGCAGGACAGCCAGCCCTCCACTTGCCCGGAGATGAGCTTCCTCACCATCTTCTCCCCGCCCTGCCCTCGGCCAGAGCCCAGAGAAGCAAGGCTACCCCCACCCCACCTCACCTCAGGGAGGCTGGGGCTGGGGGCGCAGATGTCTCACGGCTCAAGTGTGCTGCAGCAAGCACGTGAAGGAACGCGTCTTGTCCGTGTGAACTACACGTGTGCACAGCTCTGGAGTCGGCCCACCCGGTGGGAGCTGGGCGAGGAGCCCTGGGCGCCCAACAGGTGAACCTCGGGCTGCAGAGACTGGCTGTCCTCACTCCTGAGCCATGGCGTTGCCCCTCAGCCCGCCATCCCAGGGTCACTGATGCCCCTGCGGGACCACTTACCCGCCTTTGTGCTTCTTTTTCTTCGGTGTGTCCTCCTCTGACGTCCTCCGGCCCCGCCCCCGGGAACCCCGCTTCTCCTTCTGGCTGCGCCCCTCTGGGAATCAAGGAGGACCAGCAAGGGTCAGCGTTTGCCACGTCTCTCCCCGCCCATGGCCGAAAGCCCCATGAGGAGGAACCACTTGCTTTTCAAGGCCCGGCCCGCAGAGCTCTCCACGTCGCTGCCCCCCAGCTTGTCCTTCAGGTCGGCCTCAAAGCGCGCCAGGTCCGCGTCCAGCCTGCGGATGTGCTTGTCCACCTGCACGGGGTAGAGTGCACCAGGAACAAGCCTCAGGCCAGGACCAGCCGGCCACATGGGGACATGCACACGACGGGCAAGCCCAGAGGCCAGCTCTGTGAGTGGTCACGTGAGCCATTGAGGGACAAACAATGCATGTGCATGCCTGCACGTGCCACCAAGTGAGAGCCAGACAGACAGACAGACAGACTCATAGCCATGGCTGCAGCGCCAAGCTTCTACTCAGGGGCAAGAGAAACTGCAGAAACCACGCGGTCTGCATGGCAGGTGGCTCTCTGTACGCCGTCTACATGACTGGTCACCAATTATAACGAGGGGCTGATACCCACATGCAGGAAAGCATCGCACAGGAAGGGTCCTTTGGGTGCGATTTGACTTCACCAAGCTTAGCTGGCCCTGCACCTGGCCCACCCCAGATCCACAACCCGTGCCCTGCCTATTTCACCCCCCACCCCTGCCGTGGGTCCCTCACCATCTCCTAGGTCTGTCCCCCATTATCTCAGAGGCTTGCATGGCCAGCTGCACCTTGTCATCACTGCAACCTTCCCTTGGTGGTGACCCTTGGGCCCCCCACCATCTCGTATGTCTGCTCTACCCCCCAACCCCCTCACCATCTCGTAGGTCTGCCCCCCTCCCCTCCCCATCTCGAAGGTCTGCCCCACTCCCCCGACCACCCCTCACCATCTCGTAGGTCTGCATGGCCAGCTGCACCTTGTCATCACTGTACTCGCGGCACTTAGTATAGGCACTCTGGATCCTGTGCAGGTGCTCCACGCGCTGGTCGGGGGAGAGGGCCTTCACCCGGGACAGGTACTCGGCTGCCAGCAGGTCGATCTCCGCCTTCTTGTCTGCAGGAGCCATGGACGCCAGCCCCCATGAGCCCACCCCAAACCAGCCTGCCCACTACCCACCAAGACAGACCAGCTGGCCCCCTGCCCGCCACCAGCTGTGTGCTCTCCCCCATAAGGCAGCCCCACCCACAGGTGTGCAGCTTCAGCTCCAAGCAGGCGAGTGGAGACAGACACAGGCCCTGCCCGAAAGCTGCCTGCCACCTTCTTCGAGCAAGAGTGGCCGCAGCGTGGGCGCGTGAGAGGAGAGCAGCAGCACTGGGCCCGGGTCTGGGACCGCGGAGGGTGGGCACGCTGAGGCCAGGCCCCCACCCGGACCCCCACCCCGCAGAGCAGCGCAGGCACTGCCTCCGGTCCTCTAGAAGAGCCTTGCTTCTGAATAGCGCCAACGCTCACCTAGTCTCAGTCAGGGTGCTGTACCACAAGCATAGGGCCAGCACCTGCCCTCGCGGAGCCCGCACCTCCACGCCAGAGCCCAGGCGGGAAGCCTCAGCCACGGCAGGTGCAGAGCCAGAGCGGCTCCCTGGCACACACGGGCCCTAGAAGGCACATTCCGGGGAAACTGTGCAGCCCGGAATCTCCAAAGGGCTGACCCACCACCAGGCCGGAGTAACACCTAGCACCAGCAGATGTGGCCATCTGCTCCCAAACACACACAGCCTTTGAACCCTGGGGCAGAGGGTCCCATGAAACACAGGTGCCCCAGGGCAGCCCCCTTTTGGCCACGCTTGCAGGGGGGCCTCTCTAGCCCTTGCTCAGCTCTGACTTACAGCTTCCCCAGGAAAGAAGGGTCCCAGGGTCTCAGGTGACTCACTCCATGGCAGGGGAAGCCACCAAGCCACCTCCTGCCAGCGCTGCACGCTGGCACCACGTCTATCTAGCTCTCCTCCGCTCTGGGCGACAGGTCTGTCTGCCTCTGCCTCCAAAACCAAGGAAAAGTCTGGACCAAGTCACTCCAGGGGGCTCAACGTGCACCACAGCCAAGGGGGGGCTGCTCCGCCAGGACCCCGAGAAGACGCACCTGGGGGCACCAGGTGGGGGCCCCAGACCTCCCATGTCACCCCGACAATGGCTCTTCTTGAGCTCTGTGTTCCTTCTATTGAACAATCAAACCTGAAAGGGGGGGGGAGGTGCACAGGTGTCCCTCAGGTACCATCACCATTGCCACTGTTAGGGGCTGTCGAGTCATCTCCAGCTTAGTGACCCCACTTACAACAGATCGAAACAGCACCATGTTTGAGCCCGCCGGGCAGCTCCCCGCCGCCAGTCGGTCCTCCCGTCGCCGACCCTCTCCCGACAGAGAGCAGGTCCCAAGTCTGAGCTTCCAAGGAACATTCTCCGGGGTCCGCTTTGCCCATCCCCCTGGGAGTCACCAGGACCATCACTCAAACTCGCGGGCTGCTCTGTCGTCCTCCTCATTCACCTCTGAGGCCCAGCTCGGATCAGGTGGGCTCCGTGCCTTCCTCTCTGGAGCACATGGACGAGGTCTTGGTGGGCCACCTGCCCGGCGCACCACCTCGTGGCTTTCTGCACTGATGCTTTCCTGAGCGCCGACTGGGGCCCAGGTAAAACGCAGTCCAGCAGCTCTGGCTGCCGGTGCGCGGCAAGGACGCAGGCTTCCGTACTTGGAGTCGTCGCAACCTGGACAGCAGCCTCCGCTCAGCACGGGCAAGTGCCTCCAGCCCTCACCGAGGGCAGCAGGGTCGTCATCCGTACGCACGCACGGCCGCTCAGGAGCCTCCCTCCAGGGCTGACGCCAGTCTCTTCAGGCCACCCGCTTCCAGGTCGACTGGCAGGCCACGCAGACCGAGTCTCCATGGTGGAGACCGAGTCTCCAGCCGGCGATCACTGCGCTGTTTTAAGCCACCGCAGCGCCTTGCTCTGCTCAGACCGCCTCTGGGGCCCCACGCGGCTTCCACACCAGCACAAGGAGAGTTCTGAGGTCCTCGTTCTCCCCACGGCGCCCAGCCTGTGGCCTAGGGGTATGCCTGCAGGCAGTCAGTGACCAACACACTGCTTCCCACCAAGACCAACATGCCATGTCCTCTTCTGAACCTGGCTCGAGTTTCGGGCAGCTCCCTGTCAATGGACTCCTGCAACCGTTTTCAAATTACTTTCAGAAAACCTCGCTTGCATGTGATGTGACTGACATCTCTGACCAGTGGGCCCCATTATCCATTTGAGCACAAGCCTCTATCTTTTCCAGTCAGCTGGCCAGCTATGTGGTCCTTCCATTTCCTCGGTGTGGCAGAGGGACCCCCGAGCTCCATCTGCTGTGATGCCATCAAGTCCTGTAGCCTCTGTCACGTGCTTTCAGCACAGCCTGGTCCTCTCCTGGCAGCACCATTGGTTTTTGGTCCTTTGCCTTGTCTGGAGAGGGCGGACCACCAGAGCCTGCCTTCTCCCATCTGCTTGGGATGCTTCCTGCATCCTTCAGGGTCTGGACCACTGAATCCTTCCATCTTGAGTCTTGAGTTTTTCCTTAGTTCCCTTTTGGCTTTCTGACCCCAGCGGAAGGAATCCGTGAAGGCCCCCCACCTGCAGCCTGTGGTGCATACGTGGAGCCCCCGATGGCGGCTGGTGTCAGAGGAAGGGCCGGCTCACAAGAACGATGCCCTCAGCTGGTGCAGCCTGCCTCTCAGGGCAGGAGCTGCACAGAGATCGCAAGCCAAGGAAATCAAGAGTGAAGTCGCAGCAGACGCTGTTCTCTTGCACCAGGAGAGCCATGGGGCAGCGGAATCGACGCTGGACTGCCAACCCAAAGGCTGGTGGTTCAAGCCCACCAGCCACCCCGTGGGAGAGCAAGCTGGGCAGTCTGCTCCTGTAAGGTTTCAAAGCCTTGGAAACTCGCAGCAAAGTCTGGTCTGTCCCAGACTCAACAGCCAACAGCAAGGGGCTGTTCTCTAGGTTTGGACCAGGCAGTGAAACACCAAGAGGCAGGAGGGGCCTCTCTGGATCTTAAGCTATGCTTATGGTTTAAAGCTGGAAATGTTCCTTAAAGGAAAGAGAGAAATAGTAACGTTTATTTTGACAAGAAATGCCAGGGTGGGGACAGCAAAGGTTTGTGGTTAAGAATTCAGAAACAAAATCCAATTGAGAGCCCATAAGCAATCCTCCCAAGCCACTGTCCACTCAGTGCCGCAATCCGAGCGCCCCCCACCCCACCCCAGGCCCTCTGACGTCCTCAGCAGTAGCAAGTTCCTCTTACAGTCCGCCTCCCCCAGCCCCCCAACCTCTGGACTTGTGGCCAGCCAGCCCCCACCTTCGGTCCTCTGGTCCAGCTCCCGCATCAGCTGGAAGTTCCTCTGAAGCTCGCAGGGCAGACTTTCGATGCCTGGAAGAGAAAGCCAGGCTCCTGATGAGCATCGCAGCGGGTCCAGCTGCTGAAGCCCACACCGATGGCGACACCTGCCTCTCCACTTGCTGCTGCGGTGTGCAGGGAAACGGCACATAGGAGAGGGTCAGATCAGCAGAGACGCAGCCCCCCCTGGGGCCAGCCTGCCCCTGCCCCCTACCCAGCTGCAAGGAAACCTAACACCGGTAGCTGTTCAGTATGGCAAGCTGCTCCTCTGCTCGGGGCCAGTGCACCTGCAGGTCTGCACACCCCTTCCTCCCTCGTCTCTCTGCTCCCTCTATGCCCCACAGCCCTGGACAACCCCACGGCCCCACACCTGTCCCTCTCTTCCACCCCTCAGCCCCTCTCTGCTGCAGGTTAGGCACCTAACCCTCCACCTGCTGTGTGACTCCCTAACCCCTTATCCATGGCAGCAAGCTCTGGGGCCATGCTGGCTTCCCCACGTGCTCCTCCCCCCCACGCCCCACCGCCCTGCTTCCAGAGTGGCTGCTGCAGTCTCAGCAGATGTCAGGGTATCCCTGGGCCACAGCCAACTCCGTAACCATCTTTGGTGATGACAGAGGCCACCACCGCCCCTCACCAGGCTTTCTACTCAAGCACCCACTGTTGGGCTGGGCCAGGCAAGAGTGGTGTGATCGGGGCACACCCTCAAGGGGAGCCAACCCAGTATCCTCAGGGGTAGCTCTGGCCTGCAGTTTACTGGGGTCACTGAGTCCCTGGGGCATCACTCCCAAAGGGAATGTGGTCTGGCCAGTCCACCTGGAGGGCCACCAGCTCAACCTGCACGGGGTGCACACACAGGCTCATGCGGCTGTGGCCAGCCTGGCTGAGCGTCAATTCCCCCCTCTGTTGAACCGGGAGGTGATCTCCCAGGAACGTGCCTGGAAGCAACTGCCACCTCACGTGAGAGGGCAGCAGAGACGCCCTGATTCCGGCAGCGGGCCGGAAGTCGTGCAAAGCAGAAGCCTGGTGGTCCGGGCCCCACCGAGCACATCTAACAGGAGGGGCAGGCACTGA
>PVJH01020876.1:0-39856 GCA_004026705.1 Nesogale talazaci
TTCCTCAATTTCAGCAAGCAAGATTGCATCATCTGCATATGGCAGGTTATTACGCCTTCCTCCAATCCTGATGCTACATTCTTCTTCATATCATCCAGCTTCTCTGATTTGTTCAGCATGTAGATTGAACAAGTATAGAGAGAGGTTACAAGCCAATCACACACCTTCCCTGATTTTAAATCCAGCAGTCTGCCTTTGTTCTGTTCAGGCAACTGCCTCTGGATCTATATACGAGTTTTTCATGAGCGCAATGAAATGTTCTAGAATTCCCATTCTCCCCCCGTTTATTCACAGTATATGATGGTCCACATTCTCAAATGCTTTGGCATAGTCAATGAAACATAAGCACACATCTTTCTGGTATTCTCTGCTTTGAGCCAAGATCCATCTGACATCGGAAATGATAGTCCTTGTTCCACCTCCTCTTCCGAATCCAGCCTGAACTTCTGGCTGGCAGTTTCCTGTCAGGGTACTGCTGCAACTATTTTTTATATGACCTTAAGCAGAATTTTACTTGCATGCTATATCAATGATATCATTCTCTAGTGTAAGTGTTCTGTTGGGTTAGCTTTCTCTGGGATGGCACAGATATGGAGGTCTTCCAGGCAGTTGGCCAACTAACTGTCTTCCAAGTTTCCTGGCATAGACAACAAAATGTTTCCAGTGCTTGCTGAAACACCTGTATGAGAGCTTGAATTCTGAACACCTTGCTTGGCAGAGGGCTGGAGGACAGTGACCCTACAAAATCCATTTTCACAGTCCCCAAATAGATTAAGCTTCCATTTAATCCCTCTGATCATTAACCAAGGATGTAGCTAATCTTGGGCTGAGGCCTAGTGCAGTGGAATGTAGGTTACCTCCCCCCTCTCCAGCCAGCCCAGGGAAGGTCAGTCTTAAGGTTTTTTGTGAGTGTGTCCTGGATCTGACAGTCCAGCAGGGGTCCTCAAACCATGGCCCATGGGCCACATGTGGCCTGCCAAGGACATTTATCTGGCCCATTGGTTGTTTTCGCCACTGCTGCTGTCCTGCTTAGCAGCCTATTTATCCCGGCCTGCAGTGAATTTGCTCATAGTTTTTGTTTGTTTGTTTGTTTTAGCTATAGTCCGGCCCTCCCATGGTCTGAGGGACCATGAACTGACCCGCTGTTTAAAAAGTTTGAGGAACCCTAGTCCCGGGTTCCATTATCAGGAGGAATGCCAATCAGTCAGTCACACCCTGACTGCCTTGGTCAGGAGGCCCTGGACCAAACATGTAAGCTCTTCCAGCTAGGAATGTACATATCCCAATCCTGGTCCTACTTCTTCTTTTCTCGACTCATCTGTAATGGTGATCATCCACCAACGATACCTTGGTGACAGTCCCTTTTGTTTCATGCCTTACTGAATTAGCATCCAGACTGTGATTGTGGCATGCTATGATGACCTCCTGCAGGTGGCCTTCTGCATCCAGAAGATGTGTCTGTGTCTTCGTGTTGTCGGTGTCCCTTTTAAGATTGAACAAATGTTCTCCTTAAATTATATTTGACACTGGGGTTTCTTTTGTACCCCAAAACCCATACCATAATCATTCACCTCAACACACTTTAAAAGTGAACATGCTGACCAGGTATTCCAGACCAAGAAACAATGTGAGTCACCCTCTAAAAGTCCCCCTCCCCTTCCCCGGTCACTATCCACTTCTCAAAAGGAATGACTGTCTTGATTTTCAGAACACAAACTGTGTCCGTTTTTGAGAGACATGTAAATAAAATCATACAAGTGTTTTACCTGCTTTCATGTGGCAGCTAGATCCATCTAGGTTGCTGTGAGGCGCAACAACACTGTCATTTGCATGTGTGTGTTTTTCCGTTGTATAAATAAAGCATGCATTTTATTCTCCAGGCGACTGCTTTTCTTCCCTTGTTCGTGGAGGCGGCTGCCAATTGTGGGTGTCGCTAATGGTCGGGCTTGGCCCAGCCTGCAGCAGTTGCCTGGTGCTGAGTGACAATATTGGTCATGTAAGGTTAGCTCAAAGATATCACTGGTTTTCCCAGAAGACATCTGCTGGATTCTGGAGCTGAGCAGGAGACTGACAAGCAAGATCAAAGGCTTCTGAAAGGCAGAGCGGCATTTCTCCTTATCTAGGGGTGCTTAGGAAACATAGCCCCGCTAAAGTAACGGGCTGGAAACCCAAACAGGCGAGAGATGAAAGCTTTAGAACTGGCATGAAGAACCTACAGCCTCCTTTCACTGTGCACCGTGGGAAGCTCCGCTGTAGCCACTGATACAACAGTGGCGTCCTTTGCAGGTCTATTAATTTATTAGCTGCAGAGATACAATATAAAATTCACAGCTTCCACACTAGTGGCAACTTGAGAGTACTTGGCAAGCTTCACCGAGTCGCAGCTCTGCATTGTTAGGCAAGTTAGGGGATCTTCTACATTTTGCTTTCCATCTATGCTGCTCAATTGCCAATAGATGCCAGTTGGTGGATAGTAGAACTGCCACGAGGAGTTCTACCAGCCGTGACCGTTGGGGAGCAGGCCCTAAGGCCTATCTCCTGTGTGGATTAGAACTACCAACCTTTGTGCTAGTATTACCTGCTAAACTGTTGCGTCATTCAGGGACTGCTCACCTGTGTTATAAGGTTAAGAATAAAATTAATTCATACGGTGGTTGTCCCTATAAAGGCAAGAGTGTAAGGGGACCTAATGACCTTGAGGATTAAGCTATGACTATCACCTCTTGAATCAAAACAGAGCCGTGGAGTTGGGGAAATGCTGAATGGCTCCCCGCTCGGTTGAGGTGCTCTGCTCCCCTAGAGATTTATGGAAATACTTTGGAGATGCTAGATACGGTTGCTATGAGTCATAATCGTCTTGACTATGGATCAGTGGGTTTGGCTTTGCTTTTATGGGTGATTACATGCTGAGCTAGGAGCCCTGGGGGCATAGAGGTTGCACATTGGGGTGTGATCCACGAGGTTGGCAGTTTGAACCCACCAGCTCCGCCAAGGGAGAAAGAAGGGGCTTTCTACTTCCATGGAGTTAAAGTCTCCCAAACCCACAAGGGCAGTTCTATCCTGTCCTACAGGGTCACTGTGAGACGGCATCGACGGGAAGGCAGTGAGTTGGGTTTCATTTTTGGTAAATGCTTCGCTGCTAACCGATGGTCCCTTGGGGGTACGGTAGGGGAGCCTGGAGGGGACTGGGGACTAACAACGAGTACAAGAACAGAGAAAATTGTTCTAAAACGGATTGTACAACTCCTTGATGTGATTGAATATGTGATATGTGAACTGCATGCCAATAAGTGTTTTTTTAAACAACCAAACTTCACTCTATTAGATTTCTGATCCATAATTAGAAATTCATCTCAACGAAGGGAACCTTCAACTCTACATTGCCAATCTCTTTTCTATTTCCTTTAATTTTGTCACAAGCTCCAAAATAGGGACCAAAGCCTACTGCGGTATTTTCCAGAGGGTGAGAAAACAAACAAAAAGTCACTTCCCCAAACTGGGAACCCTGATAAGAAGGCATGCTTGTGAAAGAGGACGACCTAGGAGAGCTATTGTCCTACTTGCACTTAGAGATTATGACATTTTCCAAGAAATGTAGATAAAATTGTTTTCTAGATTCCTACCCATTGGTTCCACCTATATGACTGCTTCCAGACACAGCATGGCTGGTCTCAGGGTGGGCAGCAGCCCTTCAGTGAATCACGAGTTGACACTAAGAGGCTACCTGCAGTCTGGTGAAGGGTTGGTGTGGGTTAGGGAAAGGAAAATTTAGAAGAAAAATAATTGTGAGAGGAGATGAAAGTGGTAACAACTTGATCAGTGAAGTGAGATGAGATTTCTAGATTTTGATCTATAATTCTACATGTAAAATAACTATCAAAAGACCAGGAATTTGGGGCTGAGCTCTGGTGGTATAGTGGTTGTGTGTCGGACTGTGGCCCATTGGGTTGGCAGTTCAACCAGCAGCTCTCCAGGAGCAAGACTAGATCTCCTACTGCCACCAGAGGGCAGTGATGTCCCCTCCAAAAAAGAACAGGAATTTGCTAAATTCTCTAGTCTTTCTTAGGTTTGCTAATATTTCTCTACATTTGCCACAGTACCAGTAAACAGCAATAAACATTGAAATACACTGTGATCCATTTATAACGGTAGACACGATTTATTGTACAATCAGTACAAGACATTTTGAAACACAGAACTCTCCAGATATCACTTGCTCTTGTTGGGTTTAAATATTGTATAGACTGAAAACTAGTACTAGAACTTTCCACTATTGATAGCTGTAATTCTTGATTTCTGGACAGGAAAAGTCTTATGAAAATACGAGAAAAAATTATCAGTCTTTCAGATGGGAGTATGGCACGTGAATTAGTCTGATAAAGGCATATTTAGCAATCATTTAATAAAAACATGATGAACCATCCTCTTAATGTGCATGCACAGAGAATCTAGCTATGCAGTAGTTCCTTCTGAGGGATTTACCTTTTCTGAAAGTATAAATACTATGGACAAAAAGTCACTGCTAGAACTACAGAAAGTCTCGACTGCTCAGGAAAATTTCTATAAAAATACCACCATCAGCTCAACTATGGCAAAAAAACATCCTTTAACATAAAGTTTTTCTTTATTACATTGCACCCTGATAAGTAGGAAGTTCGTGTTTGCAAATGCTATGTGGGCACGGCAGAAAGTATTGCTACAAAATCAGAGTCAACTTTATTACTCAACCTTATCAAAATGAGAAGTCACGGCTTCTTCACCTCTCTTCCCTCTAGGTCTCTATACTTCTAAAGATAGGGGTCAAGTTGCTCAGTGAACTTCTCATAAGGAAGCTCATAGGAACATTGGCGAATGGGAGGGGGCATCTTTGAGGGTGGGGGATGGGGTGGGGGGTAGGAATTCCCTGGTGCATCTTTCCTTGGCCCTTACTCACCAATGCAGTATTCCCACTTCTTTAAACTTCTTCCTAATAAGCTCCCAGGATCATGGTGTCCTTCAAGAAAATCAACTCAGATCATACCTTTGGAATAATAATTTTTATAAAAAGTCCTCCTGACCTCCTGAGTTGACCTCACATTTGAATCTCCCTGGAAGTCATTGCTTTTAATTGGACTTTTTTGTTGAAGGCACCCTAATAGTGAAACTAGGACAAGCATGGGGAGAGATCTGGTCTGCAGCCACCCACTAATAATAGCAGAGCCATTTGGAATAAACCTGTTCATGTAGAGACTGGAACCCCCGGGATGCAATGCTTTTTGACTTACCCTGGGAGTTGTCTGATTTTTATTTACAAATAAATAACAACTCTTTTAACTACCCTTCTTGGCGATGGCCTTCTATAAAAGCCACTTCTCTCACACAAGTTCTATTTCCTCCTTGGTTCTCTGAAGGGATTTTTTTTTTTCTATTAAAAAACTGTTCAAAAGTAGACTTCAAAACGGAAGCAGGTATGACTTCACCAGTGTATTGGGGGGAGGGGTTGGGAGGGGCGCGGTCGGTGGGGATGGGATGGAGGAGCCCTTTGGATAGGAATATTTGTCAGAAATCGGTAAAACATTAGGGTGGAGTTGGCAGAGCTTTGCTTGGAAGCAGCTACACTAAGAAACGTGGGATCTTGTCACAGTGCCATGCAGACGTCACGAGGCAATGAGGGCGGCAGGATCACGTGTTTCCCTGCGACCAGCGAGGCGGAGGAACACGTGGTGCCCCTCACTCCTCCGGCGCCAGTGGACCTGCAGGACCATCCTGCACACACGGCGACGCAGCCTCACTCTGCACAGACTCCTTCTCGCCTTCCACCGAGTCGTTGGCATCGGAATCCCCTTGATTGGCAGTTTCTTGCGAGGCTCCGGTCTCGGCATGTGGCTGCTCTTCATTGACACCAGGAGAATTGAAATCGACGGGGCCATCTGTTAAGAGGCAAACAAATCAAACCAGAAGCCCAATGCCCGCCTTCCTAATAGACACCAGACATCTTTCTAAGTGCTTTACGCACATTACCTCGCTTCACCCTCAGCGTATCTGCAGGAAGGAAACATACCAATATGTCCACTTCGCAAATGGGTAAACTGTCAATAGAGGCTACAGTATGTGCTCCCAGTGGTATAGCTTGTAGAAAACAAACTGTGTTCGAAAACAGCACTGCCATTAATAAGCCACTAAATGAGGATGAAAAAAAAAGCCCATCCTCCATTTGTAACAAAAAAAAGGGGGGGGGGTTATTTATAGTTCTTGGAATACATGTGACACAGCTGATGGTTAACCACTGGGAGCGCTCATGCTACTGACGGTCCTTTCATGATGATTCCACTGTCTGCACACCTAGTATGGCGGTTATTGTCTGCCTATGATCTGTAGGGTAAAATATTTGGATCAGAAAGAGTAGGTATGGTGCTTAGGACGCATAGTTTACTTTCAATACTAACTGGCTTCTGTACAGACATTCATTTCCACCAACACAGTGGTCACAGGATCGTGGAAGTGGAAATTCCTAATGTCAGAGTTACTTGAGCGACTTTTCAAATGCTAACTTATTCCTCCCAGAACACGCAATACATTCTCATGGGGGGAGGGGGAGGCAACAGTAAGGAGTATCTTCCTCCCCAATAGGAGTTACCAATGCTGACCAAAAAATGGATCAAACCTCATGACGGATGGAGAAAAAGTGAAATGGAATGCACTGCTCTGGCACTTGTAGAAATTTAGAAGTAAGATTAGCTGTGCGGTCCATAGGGTTCTCAGAGACTAACTCCTCTGAAGTGGGAAGCCTGTGCCTTCTTTGTAGTCTGAAAGTGCTGTGGAAATCTGCTCACTTTGGATGACTCTGCTCATATTTCACGTGCCAGTGAGGTGGCCTTCAGCATCATAGTAATATACAAGCCACTGCAGAATGACCAATTGGCAGGCCAGTGTTTTGAAAGGCAAGGACGGATGTTCCTGGAGGATTCGGGTATACCTTACTCACCCAAACCTTGATGCTTTCAACCTCAAATGCAGAGGGAAATTGGATACCGAGTAAGGATGATTGAAGGAAAATCCACACATTTATTGGCAGAGAATATTGTAAGTACCCTGAACTACCAAAAGAACAAACGAATCTGTCTTGGAAGAAGTACAGCCAAAATGCTCCTCAGAGGCAGGAATGGCAAGACTCACTCTCGCAGACTTTGGGCACAGCGTCAGCAGACGAGTCCCTGGAGGAAGACCTTGTGCGTGGGCAGGTGGAGGGCAGGGAAACCGAGGAAGGTTCTTGACAAGATGGATTGACAACCTAACTGCAACCAGGGGCTGGAAATATAACCCTGGCGAGGAGGGTGGGGGGCTGGACAGTATTTGGTTCTGCTGTTCATAGGGTTGCTATGGGTCAGAACCTACTTGGCAAAACCTAACAATAGCAGCAGCAACATTAGTTCTGCGATGGATTCCACAATTTAGACATTTACTACAATTCTGCCTGAAGTGCTAAAACGTTTGCATTGATTCTCAATCTGTGGGCCACGACCCCTTTGGGGGTCGAACAACCTTTCACAGTGGTTGCCTGATTCATAACAGTAGCAAAGTTACAGTTATAAGTAGCAACGAAAATAATTTTATGGTTGGGGGGGTCACCACGACGAAGAATTTTATGAAAGATCCCGGCGTCAGGAAGGTTGAGAACCACTGGTTTAAAGATTTCCAACCTCAAAATCTTTTTTTTTTTTTTTTTTTAAGGCATCACTGCCCTGGTGGTGGGAGTAGGAGGCCCAGCCTTTGCTCCTGTGAGCGGGAATTGAACCTCCATCCCAGTGGGCTGCAGTCCCGTGCACAACCCCTACGCCACTGGGGCTCAGCCCCCTCAAAATCTTTTGGCAGTCATTTAAAACTCTCACTGCCAGAGTTAATATCTACACGCAGTGGTCCCCCAAATCAGAGTAAAGCTGCTTGTGTAGGTTTCAAAAACAAAATCTTACAGGAGTAGAAAGCCTCGTCTGACTCCCATAGAGAGGCTGGTGGTCCTGAACTGCTGACCTGGTGTTTCCTCAGCCCAACTCATATCCACCCGTACACCGCAGGACTCCTTTGGGGAACTAATAGTGGAAACTAACTGTTCTATTTCAAAGGTCTTAAATTCCTCCATGAGCAAAAACCAGGTAACTCCAGACTGGAAGCCCACTGCGCCAAGGTAGCTGCAGGCACCAAATGTAGGCCATGAAATAAAGTACATTTCTCTGCATTTTATGTTTCCTTGTTTTCTAGTCGGATCCAGGTTGATCATGCTCTTTGCATGGCCCCACCAAAATAGGGGCACACTGAGTTTTACTGTGACCCTGTGCGAGCATTCGTCATCCCAGAGCTTTTTGGCTCCCTGGCGAAGCTCGGTTCCTGGGTGCCTTGTGTGACTGTCATCGACCCCACCTTCCCCTGAGAAGTAGCGTGCACTCTGTACATACATACCATTCTCTTCCTTCCCCGGTCCTCTGGCTGCCGTCAAGTGCTGCTTCTCATAGATGACCTTCAGATTCTTACATATCTTCTTATGTGAAAACCAGTGTGTTTTCTGGCAGGTTTGGTCACAGTAGATTACCTAAAAGTAATTAGTTGTAGGTTTGTTTTCATTTCAAGAGCTGTGATTGCATGATTTCCCAACTCTGATGGTAAAGAAAGACATTGCAAAGATGCTAAGGTCTTCCTGCTTTATTTTAAAAATGATGATGTGTGAATATGTCCTAACCTAGCTTACATTTATATATATATTCATATATACAACAGATGTCTATATATGAAAGTTTACTGAACCACACTACTAACAAATGGCTTATTAACAAGCCATGATTTGTATGAATGCAATGACAAAGAAAATACAGTTCCTGTCCCTGTGGAGTTGAGTTTTGTTAGGGAAGTGTGATATAGTGCAGAAGGACTAGAAGACAGGGCCTGGAGAAAAGACGACAGGAACACAGAGGCAACAATGACTGGCTATAGCTGCATGGAGTCTGTAGACAGGTAAAGAGGAAGCAGCATTCTTCATGAAGGGAATATGTTGAACAGCATTGCAGAACTGGGCAAGTGAATGCGATGTGCAAGGACAGAAAGATGGCTGATGGCAACAGTACGTAGATTTTTGCAAGTAGGGCAGTAAAATGTTGAAGGAAATGAACTTTATTGAATATTTATGTGCCAAGCGCTGTGCTAAGTCCTTAGACATACGAGGGGTATCCCCCCCAAAATGAAGGTCTCCACAAGCTACATATTTAAATTTTTTACAAAACAACCTTATCACCTTCAAAATACTCTCCACTACACTTAATACATTTGTCAAATCTGTGATTCCATTCTGGGACACACTTTTGAAACTCATCCATTTGGCTGGCTGACAGCACCACCCCAGTTTTTTTCTCCAACCCATCTACATCGTCAAATCACTGTCCTTTAATGACCCTCTTTATTGAGTAAGGTGCTGTTTTTCTGCCAAAAACCAAAAGCGGGTGCACTGACATGGCTGCATGAGCAGGTGCATTGTCGTGGTAGCAAAACCAGTGTCCCCGTCTGTCACAAGTCAGGCTTTTTTTATTACACACTGCTATGCAATCTTTTCAGAATCTTTAAATAGAAAGCTTGATTAGAAAAGTAATTTAAATGCACTTTGCTCCTTACATCAAAAGAACAAATGAGCATCATCTTGATCTTTGATTTTACTTGACACGCTTTTTGGGGGTGAGGTGGTGATGGTATCTTCCACTGATTTGACTGATGTTTGCTTTTGGGGATGTAAAAATAGCACCACGTCTCATCCCCAATGACCTTGGAAACATTCTGGGTCACTTTGGAGCTGTTCGTTCAGAGCACAACATGTTTTCAGTCAATGCTCTTTTTCCTGGTCAGTCAGAACCTGAAGCACAGATTTCATAGTGACCCTTCTCATTCCCAAATCTTCCATTAAAATGTGCTGAACCGAGCTCCAAGATGATCCAGATAACTGCACAATGGTCTGTCGTCTGTCTTAGAGCACAAGTGCATGAATTTTGTCAACATTTTTGTCTGATTGGGAAGTTGAATAACATCCAGAACGAGGTTTGTCATCAATCAACATTTCACCATTTTTGAAATGAGGTAAGTGCTCATACACTTATATTTTTTCCCCGTAGTACTTCCTTTTCAGGTGTGTTCAACATCACAACAGTTTCTGCAGCAATTTTTCCCCGAACAGGATACAAAATTTCACAACCCCATGCTGATCTCTGAAATCGGCCATCACACACAGAAAAATCTGAGCAAAACTGCTTATATGAAAACATTTACTGTGACAAGAGAGAAACTTCCCAGGCGACGCCACTGGGTGCATAACTCAGAGAAAGTACTTAGTGCTTGCTGAGTGGGAAAAAGACATACTAGGAAAGCTCGATGCAGCGGAGTTTTTTTCTTTTCTTTTTTTTTTGGAGGGGGAAGGTACACCTCATATGCATCACCTGTAAATTGTATTACCTATTGGTTCTAATTACTCTGTATCCCCTGTATTCATATCCTTATCTATGTGATTTCAAAGCTCGGCGCTGCCCCTGTAGATTTTGTTATGTGAATTGGTTTGGCTAATAGAATGAAATAGCATGATGATCTTGCTCACTTGTGTCCCTGCTGGTGTCATACAGGACGCTCAGGTTAGCCAGCTGTTCCAAAGAGGATGAGCGACATAGGGAGCAGTACTGACCCAGACACGTCAGCCTGAGAAAGCTCAAGCTCACATAAGCATGAGAAAAAGTACACAACAGCTGTTTTAAACACAGTGTTTAAGAGAGCTATGGTTTCTTTAAGGCTGTAAGAGTTAAACAATAAAGATGGTCTCAGTGAATTCACACGTAAAGGAACTGAAGTTTAATGTGGATCAAGCTGGAAGAATGGGATTGTGGTGGGCTTATATATATATAATATTTTAAAGGAGATCACCTTAAAGTAAGTAGGTAAATTCGCATTACCTATGGAGTCAAGTGAGTGTACAGGTATGTGCATGTGTGTCATGTGAGAGTTGCAGCATCCGAGAGGCCATTCAAACAGCAACTCTGGAACAGGTGGGAAATGCAGTCCAGAGGGTGGGGGTTACTGGGCCCAAAAGTGACTGTCAGAAAGGAGTTGTAGTTTTACAAGCACGAGATAATGAAGAGATTTTAGTTTAAACCAGTATGATAAAGTTATAACTATACATTTAACATTTATCCTATTCGCAAGTTTCCATATATAAACTAGCCACGGTATTAATGTTCTATGGATAACCTTTTCATATTTTAGTTTCTCAGTCTTTCATGTATTCCCCTCCCCCTTCTCTTTGAAGAGGTCAGTTTAGAAGTGCAAGTAGACCAGGAATCTGATTGAAGACATGGTATAGAGCTATTATCTTTCCTGTAGGTCTCTTCCAAAAGGTAAAGACGAGAAGGGAGGGGTCAGGGGAGTTACCATACTGCAAATTATACAAGACTAGAGTGAATAAATATGATAAGACGTCAAGAAGATATTGTGGTAGATGCATACTCATTTGTCAATTTGAGGATTAAGAGTGAAGGGGTGGAGTCTACTCTGTCAAATGGGCCATAGTCAATGAGGCTTCTGTGCGGGCAAATCTATTCTCTAAGGATTCTGGGAAATCCAGCATTTCCTCCTTGAAGGTGGGAGACTCCCTGCTCACACCCTGGGACAGATAGCAGCTGACAAGACACATAGCTCCACCCTGATGCAGCCCTATGTGCTGAAGATGAAGTCATGCAGAGATCCCTCTCAGTGCTGAGGTGTTTACAATGCCATTGGATCCAAAGACTTTTTACCCACTGGCCTGTGATCGTCCTGCATCCGGCATCGTTGCATATGTTTTGTGAGTCTAAAGAGGACTTTATAGACTGATACTGGACACATGGGCTAATATCAAGCTTATGAACTTGATGTGGACTAGGCAGGAATGTTTTCTCAATGTTCAATTGTTCTTGCATATAAACCTCTTTCTTATACACATATGTATGTCTATGAATTTGTTTCTTTAGATGCCCAGATGAACACAGATATAAACAGTGTCACTGAATTATTTCTGTGCAGACTATTGAAGGGAAACCGAGTTGGTTCTGTAAGCTTTCACCCTAAATACAATAAAGTATTATTTAAAAAAACATGCCTTGTGTCTAATGTACTCGATTCTTAGAGAACTAGTATGTTAGACCAGCCACCTGTTAGAGTTAAGGCACCTTAAAACCCACCACCAGCCTGGAAGAAAATCCAAACCAGGGATCAGTGAACATAAAAGAGGATTCTGTTCTTACCATTTTGCATACTGAACATCTCTTACTTGCTCCTTTTTCTCCACAGGTTGTGCAAAATTCAACGTCCACAAAGCCCACCTGACCAGTGATAGCTTGGTTCAGTACAGAGAAGGCGGTGGGCTCCGAACCCTAGGGTGGGCAGAAAGAGGAGAAGAGAGACACTGAAACCAGCCTGGGAAGCCTGTAGTGGGGACAGTCATCAGCAGGGCTCACATGGATCCAACATTGCCAACAAGAACCGATGTGAAGGCTAGCGAAGACACACAAAAGGAGCCTGGTGCTAACCAAAAGGCTGCCGCAGGCATTCCACAGAAGGAAGACGTGACAGTCTGCACTGGCCTGATGGCAAAGGACAGGCATCTTAGTCTTTTAAGAGTGTCCCTTCCATTCGAAGCATGCTGCTCAAAGGTACCCCACCGATCTCAAGAACGATAAGGAGGGCTGAGCCCCGGTGGCATCGTGGTTGTGCGCAGGACTGCGGCCCACTGGGACAGAGGTTCAATTCCAGCAGTGAAGCTGGGCCTCCTACTCCCACCACCGGAGAGCAGTGATGCCCCCCCCCCCCCAAAAAAAAAAGAACGATAAGGAATAAAAGGGCATGCTCTACAAGAACATTATTTTTTCAATTAGGATGATTCAAGAAGCCTAAAATGATTTCTGCCACATTTCCTCACTTGAACCTGCAGTGGAGTATCGACTGACAATCCTTAAGACATTTTGACTCAGCTCACAGAAGAGAGTTTTAAATTGTCACCTGGGAATGAGGCTCTACACTGTTCTGTGCACTTAAGTAGCAACATATTCAAACTAATTCGGAAGGATTTTAAATGTACCCATTTTCAAGCTGGCATTCTACAAATACAAGTAAAGATGACTAGGTTTGCTCCACTTTTCAATGCTAACAACAAGCTTTTGGCTTTACGGTGAAAAATAAGTAAAATGAAATCAATGTACTCGGGAAAGAAAAATCTATGGCAACCTGGTCAGATGGTGGTATGCACCAGATAGCTTTTTAAAAATTGAAACACCATGCAGAATAACTAAGGTGGGGCCCAGGGAGTGACCAACATCTTCAAGTAATTCTAAGAAACAGTAACACTTGTGAATTCCTACTACTTAATATCAAGCTGGAGGAGGTCTGATAACACAGTGGTGTAGGAGTTAAGATGCGAACTGCAAGCGAGGCCGTTCAAATCCATCAGACACTCCACGTCAGAAAGATCCAGCTATCTGCTTCAGTAAGATTGACAGCCTCAGAAGTCCCATGGTGCTCGTCGACTCTGTCCAGCTGGGTCATTATGAGTTGGAATGGACTCATGGCAGTCGGTTTTGGTTTTCTGAACTATCCTGTTGAACGCTTTCTGTGGTTGTCAGGTGGCATGGAGGGAGTTCCGACTGATAGCAACCCAACACACAACAAAAGGAGGCCCCGCCTGCTCCCCGCCTGCGGCGTCCTGGTCATTGCTCTTAAGTGGGAGCACCATGTTGCAGCCACCATGGCAATCCACCGTGCTGAGAGCCTCCCCCTGCGACTACCCTAAACACTCATAAGGGTGTATCGTTCCTTCGCCTCAGCAGTAGAGTATTAAATCCAGCCCCAAAGTAAAAAAGATATGATATATTCAGCAAACAACAATTATATTTTCAAGTTCAATTTTTTCTTTTCTTTTCTTCCCTCTAGCCTTTATTTTCTACTCTCAGGATGATACAACAGCCAATGGAGGGACAGAGAAAGGAAATGAAACTGCCAGAGGTAAGGCAGAAGCTGTAGATGGGATCAGTGTCAGGACCAATTTCCAGAGCAGAAGTTGATAAGGATTTGAGTGAAATGTATAAAAGCATAGTGAACAGGAACTGATTCAACAAAAGGAAGGCAAAGAAGAAGTATCTTTTTAAACTATTGAAACAACAATGTAACAAAAGGATAGTAAGTCATTTACAGGACAGATAAAAAGTTAACAAAACTCACCATGGCTGGAAAATGAGATGTGTTAGGTAAAATATAAGAAGCTGGGATAACAGAAACCTGTGAATGAAGGGGCTACAGCAGCTCCTGCAAGACTGTGGTACAAGTGGGGCTACCACCTGCCCTCCTCCCACTTCGCTGACATCTGGGATTTTGACCCTTTCTTTTTTAATCAACTTTTGCTAAGAAGCATTTCATAATAATAATTTTAAAAGGGACAAAATGCAAGCCTATTTCCCGTGCCTCTTGAGCTTCTGGGATTGTCATCCCCTCCAATTTGTTTGGTTTTTTTTCCAACTGATAATAAAGCATTGAAACTACCGCCAAAAAAAAGAAGAAGAAGAAGCTGGGATATACTTTGAGACGGTTATGAAGAATACAGAGCATAACCTTCTACAGCCCCCTATTCTGAGAACAGAAGATCAATTTCCATGTGTATTTCCACAATTTCCACATGGGGTGGTACTTTGAACTGGTGTTCCATGTAACTACATATGTATGTCTATATTACGTAGTGGCTGACCATATAAATTTATTGGATTCACAGAGTCATTTGCAGTGTAACTACGCTCATGTAAAAAATGATGTAAGAAAAATACTTCTTATTGAAATTACTAGCTATAAACATGGAAGACAAGAAAGAGGGGAAATTCATCAAACAAAACAGGTTTGATAAGCACATGTTCCTCTATCTTTGCTTCTGGAAATTTTCTATAACAATAAAACTAAATTCTAGAGAGAAAGTTCTCCACCATTCAAATTGCAGTCAGCACATATTACTGAACGAACGGACTTGTTTAAAGGAAAGTCTTACAATTTCAACAGGAGCAATGCTTCGCACCAGTTGCTGGAGGAGTGTAGCTTCACAGTAAGGGAATTTCCTGATACTTTCTCTAATGATCTTTTCTTGATATGTTGGAAAACCATCAGTAGCTCGGCCTTTTAACAAGCTGAAAGAAACACACACACACACACACACACACAGTTATTTAAACACACACAGTTATTTAAAGTAACAAATTCAATCACTAAAGATTCCCTTCCAACCAAACTGATGGTATTTTCTGCTCAGCTACTTGAGACTGTCATTTTCTGTTAAATCATGGCCAATTTAAAGTAAATTTAAAGTAATTGCTGATCAATCTGTACTTTAGGTTAGGCCTAATCAGACTCGGGGCCCTGCAATTTCAATTCAAAGGTGATCCCTGTTTAAAACACACTGAAGAGTGCTATCTGATTAACTAGTTACTTATTATAATCCCAGTTATTTGAACAAAGGATAATTTCCACCCTATCACATGGTCTCTAACTTACTTCCCTTTTCTCTGGGGGAGAAAAAACATATACATATGTATGAAAATGTGGTCCCTGATGGTCAGAGACCAAGGATGATACACAAGGCACTGTAACCAGGATATCCTGCATGCCAACTGAATCCAAGGTGGTATACTGTATCATCATAAACTCATTCTCACCTGTGCACAATCGCTGCTTTTTGTCAGTATGCTCCGACACATATTCTCTCTAAACCTCATCTGTGAACTGAATATAACAATCTATAGAACACAGGATTATTGTAGAGCTTCAAAACCTCATGCTTACTACCAGTGAGTTGATTCAGACTCACAGTGACTGTGAGGGAGTAGAAAATCTCATTTCTCTCGCGGGGAACGGCCCAACATGTACCCACTACCCATCACCCCGGCGTAGTAATCACTGCTGAATAGTCACTCTGAGTATACAATGAAGATCTGAGTATACAATCCAAGTACAATTTCTCACAGCGTCAATCTGAATGCAAACAACAGACATAACTGAACACTGAAAGTAATGACTGCTGCTAAAACGCTTCATTTGAAAATCTATAACAAGACTTTGTGTAAAACATTATCCACATACGTGTTCTGGGCATATAACATGGTAAAAAACAGTACCTTTTGATCAAAGTGTCTAATTTATTCTCTCCATCTTTTAGGAAGTTAATGCATCTCTGAAAGAGGCAGCTTATGTAGTGCATCTTCATAGCCAGTACTTCATTCATGTCTCTCTGCTTCATACATTTCTCACAAATCAAATCCAGCACTTTGGAGCATTTATTCAGGGCTGCTTCATCAGCCAGCAGGGGGTTCTCACTCACAAGCATCACAATCTAAAAGAAATCCCAGTGACTTTAGAAATGTTTTGAGAATATTTTCCATATAGAAAACTGTGACATCACTTTCTAAATTCTAAATATAGAGAATCTCTATCTCTGTATGTGGCCACATCTACTATATTACTGAAAATGCAAATGAGAATGCAAGCTGCCACTTTTCAAAGCACCTTGGAATCTCTTAAATAGCATTACAATATAATCTGTTCCCTTGCTGAACCAGGGAATTAGCATGCCAGGTTTTACCAACTTTGCTGGCAACACTTTCTCTAAAGATAAGCATGACATATTTGTTTTTTGTTTTTTTTTGGGGGGGGGGGTAAGATCACTGCTCTCCGGTGGTGGGAGTAGGAGGCCCAGCCCCACTGCTGGAATTGAACCTCCGTCCCCGTGGGCACAGTCCCGTGCACAACCACTACGCCACCGGGGCTCAGCCAAGCATGACATATTTGTGCACATATCTTTCCATCAAGAAACACACCTTTGAGTGAGTAGTATTTTTAATTAATACTACTTAGTGCTACAATTTCATGGCTGGCAAACTATAATCCTCATTCATTCATTCTTAATTAAAATGAAATAAGGCATTCACAGAAAGAACCCCCAAATGAAATATGTTTTACTGTCCCATTAGCTACATTTCTCTGTACAAATGTTCCTAAGGAGATGTCTAGTCATCTATGCTAATACGAGTCGATCAACAGGCAAACCATAAACAGTTTTAAGGAAGAAGCTTTCAAATTATTAACTTTTATGCAGGTGGAGTCCTACAGTTTGGGGCACAGGCATAGATTTTGCTCAAATTTGTAATAAAGAAAATCTTTTATTTGCCTTCTTCTAAGGTAGATCACTTGAAGTCATGGGGCAGCCATAAAAATTCTCCGCCACATAAACAGTCACATAAGGATGTTTATAACACTTGCCTGATTACTTGACTGACCTAGGCCAGTCGGTATGTAACCAACCTATCACAGTCATATGCAAGAAAATTTCATTAATTACATTCATGAAAAGCAATCATTTGTCATTGTAAGTAGAACTCTCTAACTCTTACATGGCTACTTACTACACATTTAATGTTGTAAAATTGGAATTGAAGGTTCATGTGCTTCTCACATGTCTATATTTCTACAGAATCAAAGATTTTCTTTAAAATCTAGCACTTCACAGTCAAGTATCAGACCTAGATAAGTATAAACAGAGTAGTCATCGATACATTTCCTGATCATTTCCCCTGCCGTTGCACCTGTCCAAGATGCCCTAGTGCCAGCGATGAAAAGGCACATCCATATTCTGTTCACACTCCTGCTGATTAAGAATCATACATAAGGCACTTATAATCAAAGCACAAGATTCTTAAAGTTACAAGGTGGAAATTTAAAAATTCCAACAGAGCCCCGATGACTTATTGCTTTTGTTTGTAGACCTCACTTATTTTGCAATATACAGTAACACACAAAAAATTATAAATGATGAGTTCTACCATGAACTTGCTGATTCATTTACTGGGCAGTGGGTGTCCTGGAGTTCGCTATGACTCACAGCAACTCTAGGAGCAGCAGCACAAAACACTGCCTGGGCTGCACCGTCTCAAAGTGCTACCAGGATGGGGGCCACTGTGGCAGCCAGTGCCATTCTGTCTCCTTGACAGACTTCTGCTTTTATGCTGACCTGCCAGTTTAGCAAGCAGGATGCCCTCCTCCTTGGATTAGTCTCTCCTGGTAACATGTCCAAAGTGTGTAAGGCAAAGTGCTGCCATCTTCATTTTCAGGGGCATTCTGACGGTCATTCTTCCAAGAAATACTTGCTTTTCCAGCAGCCCACAGTACTTTTACTTTTCATCACTAACACCATAATTCAAATGCATGACACTTTCTACAGACCTCCTTAATCATTGTCAAACTGCCACATGCATATGAGGTTATTGACAATACCATTGCCTAGATGAGGCATACTTTGGTCCTCAAAGAAATATCCCTGTTCTTTAACGCTTTGCAGAGGTCTTGAACAGCATGACTGTCTAGTGAAATATGTCCTTTGATTTCTTAGCTGCTGCTTCCATGACCCTTGATTGTGGATCTAAGCAAAATGAAATCCTTGATTATTTCATTTTTCCCCATCCATCTACCATGATGCTGTCCATTGGTCCAGTTGCAGTCTTTGATCTTCACCAGCAAGGGCTCAACTCCTCTTCTTGTTCAGCGAGCCAGGCTGTGTCATCTGCATATTGCAGCTTGTTATAAGTCTTCCTCCACACCTGACACCGTCTTTCTCTATATATTATTCAGTTTCTCAGATTATCTGCTCAGCCACCAAATTTAACTACGAATAAAGACACAAATCTGAAGCACACCTTTCCTGATTTTCAACTACAGTCTATTCCTTCTTTCGATTCCAATGGCTGATTCTTGTTCTGGGTACAGGTCCCAAATGAACACAATGAGTGTTCTGGAACTGCCATTCTTCTCAATGTTATCCTGAGTCTATGGTGTGCTTCTTCCATTTGGACTTGGCTGACTCTTCACCTGTTTGAATACAAGCCTTTAAGACCCCAGACACTATCCCAATTGATCGCAGCTATCCTTTGCCTTCTTGACCATAGTTTCCTGTAGCACCCTTATCTTCAGTGGTCCTTTTCTGAAGGTAAGCCTTGAGCAGGGCCAGGTTATGAGAACTAACTCTTCTTGGATGGGGGCTCAAGTTCAGTGGGAATCCAGAATCCACCTGCTTGCCTATGGGATACGCACAACTCAGGTTCACTTTGGCAGCTGTATGATGACAAAATCAAAACCCCATTAAGACCAGCTACACCACCAACAGGAACCGATCAAACAACAAACAAACAGACACCCTAAGGGCAGGAAAACAAAACACCCCCCTGGGGTATAAAGCAACTGCACTGATAACACCAACAATTTTCCCAAGGATACAGCACTCTGGGCCCTCCTGGGTATGAGGAATCTATGGGAGTACAGGTCCACCTGGATCTGCAACCCATGAGTCGTCGTCCTACGCAGTCTGGTTTCCCATTTGCCAGAGCACTGTGTACCCTGGGTCTAGGAAGTGGTCCCAGGGGAAAACTCCCTGGATCAATTCTTCCCAGTGCAGATCCCTGCCCAGTGGATCAAAACTTATAATACTGGGCAGGGGGCATCGAGATACTAAATATATGGTCCATCACCTCTCTTTGGAACGGAAAGATATAGATCTCTTCTAGTAGGTTGGCCGGATACCTGTCTTCCAAATTTCCTGGCATAGACAAATGAGATCTTCTAGTGCTTTATCAGCTTGCTAAAACATTTCAATTGGTATCACTTTAATTCCTGAAGCCCTGCTTTTCATGAATGTCTTTAAGAGCAGCTTGGATTTCTTCTTGCAACACCATTGTTTGGCTGTACACAACAGGGTGCTTGTTTCCCTTCCCTTACTCTGCGAAATTACCAATTTATAATGAACGAAATCTCTACTGTGAGGAGTAGTCACGACATTCTAGTTGGCATAGAAACCAGAGGCATCTATCCTCCAAAGGACTGCTGCCTTGGAATGAGTTTAATCTGTGGCATTGGCATTTTTATCTTTTTAAAAAATCCATCTTGCTTTCCTTTCAAATCAGTATACCATCATCACTTTGTGCAAACCTGCCTCTTGACCACTCAATGGCCCTGTTCATCTCTGCTATCATTTTTCCTCCTCTGTAATTTGATTTCTCTTCTTCATAACTTCCGTCCTCAGCACAATTCCCAAAGTCTCTCTGGAAAACAAACACAGCTGTATCGCTATAGCAACCATGTAACCTAGATGCAGAGGTAGCTGCACTGGTGGTCCATCAAGGAAAGCCAAGCTATGTGTCTGGGAGGGTTTCAGGGTATATCTAAAAATATCTTGAACTTTATGCAGAACTCCTGCTGGTTTCTGTTTGGTAACACTCTCCCCCTCCCCTTCCCCCAAAGAGCCACGCTAATGTGAAAAGACGCCACCATCCCAAACTGGGCAGCTTTTGTCCCACGAGAAGGTCAAAGAAGGCTGGTTTTCTGCAATGGGGTCATTACTTATTAAGATTAAGCACCCTAAAACATTTTATGTGGCCTATTTCAATTGTTTGCATTTCCCATTTGGTGCTTGTGACTCCTCATGTCTACATCCATTCAAAATATATGCCTTTAAATATAACTGAAGGTACAATAATGCTTGGATATGCAATCCTGTGAGACTAGGTTTCATGCAGATAAAGAACATTCTTCTACAGGCCCTATGCACTCTGAAGGGAGGGAAACTTCAGTACAAAGGGCAGCACATCAGGAAAGTGTGGGGATGTCTTTCAATCGATGAGAACCAAGTATCTGGGTAATGCTCTGGCAGAGGGACAACCGGGGCTTTTTGAGCACCTCATACCTTCTTTACAGTGAGACATGCGGTCCCTAGGACAGCCTGTCTCCACCTTAGCCTGCCTAAGAGAATGTGCCACAGACAGAAGAACTCTCTCCAGTTCTCGTTCTTCAAATGCATTAGGAGCAAGAGACCCACCCACTGGCACACAAGAGGTTATTTTTAAGATTATCCAAGGGAAGATGAAAAAGTTCATGATAAATAGAATTTCAGGACAATGGATTTTTGCCCCACCCCACCCCCCCAACCTTTTCAAGACCTCTTTGTATTCTATAATGTCCACTAGGACCAGAAATGTGCAACTTACAGCTAAATTCCTTTCTGTCAACTCAGAAACACCAGTGATGCCTCTCACCCCTTTAAAATGTGAGGAACAACAATAAGTCTCTGAAAGCAAAACCCACTTTTCTTCTTAAGGGGAAGTCATCTCATTTGAATATCTCTGGGAGGTTCAGAAAGTTAATTTGTGGGGGACGATATGACAGGCATGATTCGTTTGTTACTTGAACCTCAAAATTGTATGTCCAGGGTTGCACAGAGTACAAATGTTTCCATTTGGGAAATTATATCTTTGTGTTAAGTACTCAGAGAGTTACTTTGCACCAATTCTCCCCTTGTTTTAGTGGTCTGCATATTCTACAATCTTCTTTTGCAATAAACCCTTAAGAAAATCTATTTGGAGGGGTATATCTGGTGGGAATAGGAGGCCCAGCCTTGCTCCTGGAGAGCTGCTGCTGGATTTGAACCACCAACGCAGTGGGTAGCAGTCCCGCACACCGGGGGTCAGCCGAGAAAATCTATTTTTATGACAGTATAGTAATTCCTTATATTAAGGGAGAGCCTTGTCTTTAATTCAACTCATTAACTGTCTTGCTTAACAAACATCTATTTATTACCACAAAATCTGCATTCAGTGAATAAAAGTAGAATAGATCTTGACATTTGAAAAAACATCATACATAATTTTCTCTGATGATTCATTGAAGAAATTATGATATTCTTACAAATACCTTTTTTCACCTCGCTCTGTGTGTGTACGTGTCTGTGCGAGGCTGTGTATAAAAAGTGAAGACAATTATGCAATTCAGAAGAGCTCGTCACATCTCCCCACTCAAACACCTAGGGAACGTGTGCATTCAACTTTAAATACTGGAGGAACATGTTTACTCTTGCATTAAAAATGTGCTCACAATTGGATTTCACATCATCTCACAGGTGGTTCATGATTGCAGTAGACATGGCTGGTGTCCCACCCATAATCCTCTTATCAAGCCAATGCTCTATCCCCCAGCTGCTGGGAGGACCGACTGACTGATCAAGGCCGGGAGCTGCTCCTTCTCCTGCTTTGCAGGGCCCTCATCCAAAGGGAACAATTCCTTGGCATTGTCTGGAACATTTTCCTTTCTCTTAGATGAGCCCCCAGCTCATCAAGTGACTGACACCAAAGCCTGGCCTCTGCAGCTCATCACTCTACAGCCTTCACAGATGGAGGCAGACGCCAGACATGGATGGAACCCACCTTTCCACCCAGATTTAGCTCCTGCTCTATTCCATTTCCTCCCTTGCTTCCATGTGTCGACTGGGACCACTCCCCGAAACAGTCAAACAAGCATGCCAGTCTACTGCAAATTCTATGCCTGCCAACTCAGTTGTAGACCATGAGCTGCCTATTGAAGAAGGACGGTTTTAAGGCTGACCCGATACCTTGACAGGATGAAGATTTGTGGTGGTGATAATTTTGTGCAGCGGGCCTGTCAACTTTGGGGGAAGTTTTGGTTCTTTATCCAGTCCCTGGGGCTTTGTGTAATAATCCAATCTCTCCCGAGGAAAGAAATTGTTGATTATAGTCACGCAATCATGTTGACCTTTTAACAGAAAAATAGAAAACGTGTTACTCTGTTATCAAAATTAGACATTCTATAGATTTTATTCAGTTGCTTTGGTCACTACATAATCTGGTGTTGATTTGAGAACTCAGAGTGAAGGGGTGGAGTCTAGCCTGTCAATCAGGTCATAGTCAATGAGGCCACTGTGTGGGCATGGCGTTCTCTGGAGGATTTGGGAATTCCTGTGTTCCTTCTTGGAGGTGGGAGACACACTCTCTCTCTGCCCTAGGAGACAGTGCAGTTGATAGGACACACCTCCGTGATGTTGGCAGCTTGGCAGCTCCAAGCTGATGGCAGTCAAAGCCTCGGAGTTGAAGGAATCACGTAAAGACCCCTGTTAGTGCTCTACCACCACTGGATGCACAAGATTTCCCACCCACAGGTCTGTGATCGGCCTGCCTTTGGTGGCATGGCATGTGTTTTGTGAGCCTGAAGAGGACTTTAGTGATTGGTACCAGACATATGGGCTAATATCAGACCTATGGACTTGATCTGGACTGTGCTTAGACATCTTCTCAATAGCCGATTGTTCTTGTATATAAAGCTCTTTCTTACACAATTAGTGTCTATACATTTGCTTCTCTAGTCTACCCAGACTAATACAGTTGCTTTCTTGTCTGGTGAAGCAAACAAGTGTCAGAAGTTTTATTTTGAGAAATGTCAAACAGAGGAGAAGAGGTAAAAGCACTTTAGAGAACAATTAAACCTTCTGAAATGGTAAATAATTTTATTTTATGCATGCAGAATGGTCCACATATATGCAAAGATTGGGTGGGTTACAGGAAAGTTAAGCTCAGTTTTAAATGGATTTTAACTTATATAGGCTACGAATGTGGCTTGTAGTGTAAAAGTCTCGCCTTCCACCCATGATTTTCTCGTTATAACTAACTTTGCACAAACTGTTCCTTGCATCTACAGAAATGTTGACAGTGAAGGTAATGATGATGATTAAGTGAACTCCTCCCTTCCTGACTGATTTTGAGAAAAGCTTATCCTTTGTGAAATGAGTAAGAGAAAAACTTCAGCTTCTATCAGCTTGGTGGCCACCCCAAGACTTCTCACAGAGCTTTCAGCCACACCTTGCAGCCATCTCTAGAACTGGAAATGGTTCCAGGAAAGCAAAACCTCCCCTGGAGAAAGGTGGCAGCCTGAACACAGCCTCTGCTTCCTTGCTGCTCCATCACCACTTTCTGAACCACGGGAGCAGCCACTCTGTGCAAACAGGCAGAACCTGCAGGACCCATTATCGGCTACATGCTCTTGCAGGATCTCCAGAGAACAGACTTCTTCCTCTCTGGCTGATGAGGGCTAAGGGACTAGCAGTGGAGACTCCAGGGGAGAGAGCCCAGGTACCAAGGCTTCTGGAGAAGAGTCCAACCTGGGCAGTCGGTGTTCCCCCTTGTCCATTTGTGCACAATCCCAGGAGCCTCTGCTTGCCCCTGCCCACTGAGGAGAGATGGCCTGCAGGGGACTGCATCATGGGCTGGACTAAGGCTGCTATCTGAGGCTCTGCGTGTCTCTGGGGATGGAAGCAGCTTCTTTCTCTATTCAGAGAACAACATGTCTGCTGGATTCCAGACTCCAGTCCACAAGTGTAGAGACTGTGCCACCTCACAACACTTCACAACACTCCACGGCTTAATCAGCTTCAGCTAACTGCCTAGCCTGGGGGAACAGAAGCACCCAAGGAGATCCAGCAACCTGGAAAACGGTGCGATGCTTTTTCAGTTGGAAGTCTACCAGAATCACCCCCAATCAAGGACACTGTAGAGCTGCCCACACAGGGTGTGCAAGGCTGTGAGTGCTTCACAGAGGCAGACTGCCCCGGCATTCTCCCCCGAGCAGCTGGTGGATCAAAGCACTAACCATCAGGAGAGCTGTCTAGTGCTTACTCCACGGTGCCGACAGGACTTCTTGTGACAACAACCAGGAACAAATAAGACCCTTTAAGTTAAGTGGATGCTAATAGAGCATGTGAACTCCCATTCTAGAACCACAGAGAGATTTGAATCTTAAAAATAAGCAAGCTGAAACAAATAATCTCAGTTACCACTGAAAACTAAATGTAAAAGGAAGATGCAGTAGATGACATGCCACAAAACCTGAAAGTTCAGAAGAGACAAATACCATTATGGAAGACAGAGAAGAGCCGCAGGACAAATCCAACCAATGTAATAGTGAAAAATAAGAGACATGACTGAGGGGAGAGGTAAAAAAGAATGGATAGAGAAGTAATCTGGATCCAATTAGTAGATTAGGTTCCTCCAGATTGAAAATGCTGAGTCCCGTTATGTGGGATTAATGGAAAACACATGGCACACATGGGGACAACCAGCTGGAAGCATTCTGAATTCAGGGCTGAGTCCCAGTGGCATTGTGGTTGTGTGGGGGCCTGCAGCCCACAGGGTTGGCAGTTCATATCCAGCAGCAGCTCTCCAGGACCAAGGCTGGGCCTCCTGCTCCCAACAGTGATGCACCGACCCAAAAAAAAATCAAAGAATTTTCAGAATGAAAAATAAGAACTTTACAAAGGAAGGGTAGTCAAATTTTCATGTGCCAACCAGAATTTGACTATGAACTTACAAGTTCTACAAGAAAACTATGAAGAAAGAAGAACTGATAGTTTGCTACCAAAATCAACAAACTAACCAAGGGAGATATTTTCTATTATGAGGCGAGATGTAGTCAATTAATCTGACTCTTTAACCATAATTATTTATGTAATGTAATTCTGGATGGCATTCTTGTTACAGAATTAAAGAGGGATGTATCTTTAGACTCTCATTACAAGGTGTGACTTAAGACTGCCTCCTTATTTCCCTTAGAGGTCTGGTCTTCTAAAAGATAAAACCCCACCTCGATCAAAGTCAATTCACAGTGTCTCACAGCCATCTTGGGCACAGAGAGAAAGCCTGGGACCATTGGAAGAACACATTTCAGGTCACTGTCCGAAGCAGTGGATGGCAAGACCAGAGATTGTAGCCTGGCGATCTGGGACAGTACAAAAGGAGCAGTGCCAAGGCGATGGGACAATGACACAGGCCTTTCTGCACCTGAGGCAGAGGCCAAGCAACCATGTGGCTGAGAGGCTGAGGACCGGAGAGGGACTTGGTTACAGGCTGAGGAGAGATGTTGCTGTGGCTAGTTACTGCATCCTTACTGTTTACTGCTTCTGACATTTGGTAGCCCATTAACTCTCCTAATACTCCCACCCCCCACCGCTTTGATCATAAGTGAGTTGTGTGTGGCCGTTGCAAAGAAATGATCAAACCAGCATTGCTGTAGAGTGTTGGTATTAGAATAAATACGTAAAGAAGGATGGAGTATAGAGGCCCATGTAACTGCTACCTTATAGCAACAAGGAAGAGGTCAAAGATGGTTGATTTAAGGGCAGTGATGTATTTACTGTGGCTCTGCTAGCCAGTTTTACAGTTCACCAATCTGCCTTTCCCTGGTCAGAAGGTGGGGGAAGACAGTGAAAGGATCCATTCACCTGTAAGTAATTACTTATGGGATTCCCTGCAGTGCCATCCTGCTGTGTCTAACATGAGCCCCCCCCCCCCCCCCCCCCCCCCCACCACTTCCAAGAATCAGGAGGAGGGATCTAATTATCAGCATGGGCCAGGAGTGGTGTGCACTTTCTGAGCCTGAGATCCCTGTGCATTGAACCTCCGGAATCCAGAAGCCAGCTCTGCCCCCCGAGGAGCAGCAGCAGCAAAGTCAGGAGACTGAGCTCAGAGCAGATGGATGGACTCTTCAACCCATGGAGAAACAATGACCAAGCGAGTGCTTTCGTGCAGGAGGCTGATTTGCAGAGTGGAGCACCCCTAGGCACTTAATTTGGGGTGTTGGATGTGCTGACCCACCAGAAGTGGAGCTGAGTGCCTTCTGGTTGAGGCTGAGTGAAGTGGGTGCCTCTGGACAGTTCAATCAGGGATCTGTGTTTGCTGACCAGCGATGCTTAAGCTGAGTGACTGCAGCTGGGGGCTTTCCCAGAGGGGTGTGCAACTTTGGACATTTGTTAGATTTACAGAACTTTGTAAGATGTCCTGATAAACAAGCCAATGCTGAGCAGTTCTCACTGGCATTGTTATGTTCCTTGAGAAGCCATTTCATCATGAATATTTTCTGCGAATTCTGAGTAGCCATTGCAATGGACATTGGAACAAGGAGCTGTGAAATGGAGTGTGCTAATTAAGACACCACAGTCTCCATGCTGTGTTAAGTGAGGGACTGTACAGGGTTTACCACCCATAAGCCCTCTGAGACAGGGCTACAAGCAACTCTTCAATGAAAATAAAGATCCCAAGGTACAATACAATCTCAACTTACACTTACAAAAAAACCCAACATATAGTCTTTGTCTCAGAAACTTCATTTCGGGAAACTTGTTTTGCCAAAATTTAAGCCCAGAAGTGAAAATAACATTATTTGTAGTGGAGCTGGTGAAAAACCTGTACAAACTATGAGGGGTGGGGTGGGGCTGGACGATGCTACAAGTGTAAAATGAAATACTAAGCAGATTTTTAAATGACAGTTCATTTACCTTCTGAGTCAAAAGGAAATTCCATCATGTATTGCTAAGTAAAGAAGACAAGTTATAAGCAATCTTTATCATATTATTTCCAAAATCTTGTACCTATAGTTGTGTTCTGTGTACATACATGTTGCATTGCTTTTGAGGAACGAAAGATTTTATTAAAGATCACATATCAAAGATAAATATGTCAGCTGATGGTGTGATCAATGGTGTAAGAAATTATTTTAAATAAATTAAAATGGAATGAAAATATTTTATTAGAGTTGAAAGAACAAATGCTGTATCTACTTGATTATAAGCCAAACACAAATATCAACTGAGGCTCCTATTTTTGCCACAAAAACTGCATAAAAAATGTGAAGAACTCGGCTTCTATCCAAGTAGATACAGTACCTCCAGCACCAGCCATGTGATACTGGGAAGGTCACATCACTTCTATGAGTATCTGATGTCTACTTTGTTGTGTCATAAACAGGACAACAAACAAACAAGCAGAGTCTAATGAATGTCACAACTCGCTGTATTCATTGTCTTTACGGTACAGATCAGAAAACTCTGGCCCCTGGAGGTGAAGGGCCTCACCCCAAATCCTGGGTAAATAATTAGAAGACACACTGTCCTTCTCTGCCTACATTGTTACCCTTAAAATGAACTTAGGGGTACACTGGAGGACAACCATGGGACCCCAAGCTGTTAAGGAAAAAGCATTTCCTTGTGCTGAATGCCCAGCAAGGCCAGACCTTTCTCCAATCACACTGAGTAACGGTAACTTCAGAGTATCTGTTCTCACACAGCTGGTATGAGATGATAACTCACCGAGTGTTTCTCAGAATAAGTGGTCACCACTATTAGTAGTTTTAAGATAATTTAATAATTGAAATTTAAATAACATAAAGCTACTGCCACCCATACGTGACTTACTCCCACTTGTATCTTAATTTCAGTGTAATTTCTCTCAATGTACCCTCAGAAAAGGATGGGGGATTCTTCTTTCCTGTGTACTTCCATGGATGCTCCCTTGTAGTATTCTTTTACACTGTCTATTATTGCTGTTAGTCTAAGAACCATGGCGGCGGTTCTTGCTGACGATGACTGTTTTGCTTATGACAATGACTGTCTTGCTTACGACAGTCACCAAAACACCATAGGTGGTGAACACTGACTGTTTATTCCATGAACTATAGGCAGTACAAGCTCATTTATTGGATTCCTTTTCTATTTCTGCACTTCTAACAGTGGTACTTCTTTTTTATTTTCTTCAATATATTTTTATTTTATTTTTTACCAGTGGTACTTCTTACTTGTTGACTCAGTGGAGATACAAAAGTATTCACTTCCACTCCCCCTTTTAGTGCCTACCTTATGTCAAACTTTGCCTGGCAAGGATTATCATGAAACCACACATACACAACGTCTGTGGGTAGAGGAAATGATAATGAAACTCAAACACAAAGCCCACTGAATTGATCCTGACTTACAGTGACCCTACAGGATAGAGTAGGGCTGTCCTTCTGGATTACTTTGACATTAAAGGGAGTCAAAGGCCTTCTTTATCTCACAGTGGTTTTGTACTGCTGACTTTGCTGCTACAGTTAGACAACCCCTCACCCCCAACCAAACCCACTGCTGTGCCAAAATAAATAAACAAAAATCACTGCCATCAAGTCAATGCTGATACACAGTGACCCTACCCACAGGGTAGAAGTGTCCCTGTGGATCTCCAAGTAACATTATAGGAGTAAAAGCACTTGAATGTGAAGACGCTTGCCTAAGAAAAAAATGTGTTCTGGTATTTAAAATCATCAATAGTAACAGTCAACGTTTAGTTCGTGTTACATGTAAATTCCTTAGGTCTATCATTTTACTTAATCCTTCCAATAAGTATGCAACCATTTACACTGAGGAAATTGGAGAGCAGAATCATTAACTGGCCATTAAAATGCACAATAGCAGCAGATTAGGCTAAACTAATTCTCTTACACAACTAAAACAGACTGGTTCAAACATCTGACTACAACTAAAATGGCCTTACCATTCTATTTTTGGTTTATCAATTGGAAATTCAAAGTAACGTGTTTATTTCCTCCACTCATTAAAATCGAACATGATCTTTTAAAAGTAATATGATTGCATTCACATTTTGAAAAGCAAAGTGTTCTTTTTGCACAATGAAAAGCTGGAGTAAAAGATAACGTGACATTGCATTAAAACTCACCCACAAAGGCGGCCATCTGAGCTGCTGTTCTTCCTACTGAGTTGACAACGTCTGTTTCAGCTCCAGCCTCCAGCATTGCCCATGTAATATCTTTATTACCTACAATGAATACAGTGTTATTATTTATCCAAAAAAACCAAGTTCATTTTTGCTCTCAGGGCACATCTAGGATAAAACAAAGCAGCCCCTGTGGGCTTCCCAGCATGCATCTCTCCACTGGACCAGAAACCTCACCTTTTTCTCGCCCACAGAGAGAAGGGTGGTCTCCACGTGCTGGCCCATGGCTCACTAACCCCCCAGGGTCATTGAGTAATAACTAAGGGGATGAGGAACTCAATCAATGCCCCTAAACTACCTGTAAGTCAGTGATTTTTGTGCATTCATTTAATTTTTCAATTTCTACCTTGTGTGGTGTCTTTCTTCTAAAATATGAATCATGGCTATAGCAAAAAATAAAGATTATATGTATCTGTGGGATAGAAAATGTTGTAGGATCCACATAGAAGCTAACCTTACTTTCTGGAAATTACATTAAACAATACAAAATAGTATGAAACTGAATACTATGTACTTTTTAACATACAGTTAAACAAATAAGAAAAACAATGGCAAAACCCCAACCCAAGCTCACCACGACTGAGTCAGTTCTAACCCTACAGGCCAAAGTCGACCACCGAGGTCGGGTGGGGAAGGTTAGACATCTTTACAGGAGGAGGCTGCCATGTCTTTCTCCCATTGGCTTCACACCACCAATCAGGTGGGTGGCAGTGAAGCGCTTTAACCACGGTACCACCAGGACTCCAAAGTAAAGAAGAGCTAAACTTATACATTATGTTCTTTAGTTACCTAGTAACCCACTCCAGCTCCTACAGGCAAAGATTTTGGAATACCTTCCTAACAGATCTCTCTAGACATTCTTTTTTGTCTATACAAACATCTACAGCTATTCTATTCATATGCTTTCATTAATGGAATACATGCACATCTTTTGCTACTATAAAGTGCACTCAGTAAGCAGTCTTTATCAATCATCAACTTTACAAACTCAAGCTATAATTTCCTTGAGAGCACTTCTTGGAAAACATTTGCTGAATCAAAGAGTATACACATCTTAAATGGGTGTTGCCAGACTATTTTCCAACAAGGTTGTACGGATGAGCACTCCCCACAACAGTGCAAAGAGATTTCTGGGCATTATCATACCTTTTTAAAACCTCTGCTCATAGACTGTATATTCTTGTGTATAAGCCGAGTTTTCCCAGCACATTTTTAATGCAGTTCTGGTAGTAACATTAGGTGCCTCGGCTGATATTCAAGTCGTTTATACTCGAGTATATATGGTAGGTGAAAAGGGAGACCTGGTAGAGCTAGTAGGTAACCTTTTTACTACTAACTATCAGGTTAAAACCCACCAGCCACTCTGAGGGAGACAGATTTGACTCCATGGCAGTGGATTAGGTTTGGCCAATACAAATGAAAAATGATTGTCTAATATTATAGTTTGTGTCTAATTGGATATTAGTGAGAAATTTTCATGTTTACCAGACAATTTCTCCTGTATGATATTTTCTATTCTCCATGAGAAATTTTCTCAATAACTTATTCTAATTCTTTGCTGAATAAGATTTTTTATTGTTGCTGTGGAAACTAGGGGTATCCCTCAAAAATCAAAATTACACATTTTTCAAAACAACCATATCACCTTCAAAGTACTCTCCACTACACTTGATACATTTGTCAATCTGCAATTCCTTTCTTGGAGACAATTTTCAAACCCATCTGTTTGATGGCTGACAGCACCTCCCTCGCTTTGTTCTTCACCTCTTCTATGTCGTCCTTTCATGTCCCTCTTCATTCATGAAAACAAAAAAGCAGTCCCATAGGGTGAGATCAGGTGAGTTAAGATGTGTGGGGCAAGAGAGGAATGCTGTTTTGGGCCCCAGAGTGGCACACTGAGATGGCTGTGTGAGCAGGTGCATTGTCATGGTGGCAAACTCGGTTCCCCCTCTGCCACAAATCAGGTCTCTTTTGTTTGCACACTGTTATACAATCTTTTCAGAATCTCTAAATAGAAAGCTTAATTAACAGTCTGAGCTGGTGAAATGAACTCCACATGCACTACAAGTAGACATTTACATCTGTTCAGGATGCTGGCAGACCTTTAGAATGAGGTTGGTCATCAATTGACATTTCATCTTTTATGAAATGAGAAAACCACTCATCCACTTGAGTTTTTCTCGTAGCACTCTCCTTGTAAACTGTCTTCAACATCACAAAAGTTTCTGCAGCATTTTTCCTTGATCAGGGACACAATTTCACAGCCACACACAGTTCTTTCTCTTAAATCAGCCATCACAAAAAAAGCAAACAAACAAGGTTTGAGTGAAACTGCTTTTATAAAAAAAAATTCACTGTGACCAGAGAGAACCTTTCCAGGTGATGCCACTGGGTGCATTAATTCAGAGTGAGTTGCTGGATGCTCCCTTGCAGGAAAAATGCATACTAAGAAAGCTCCGCTGGGCAGAGCTTTTTCTGTTTGTTTTTTTGGGGGTACTCCCTCATGTCACAGAAGAATCCAAGTCCATTTCAGTTTTAATTTCCTCTATTAATCGCGACTCAGACCAATGTTTAGATCTGATGAGCATGGAATCTGTAGTTTTTAGACACTCTTCTCGTTCTTTTTTAAATTAAATTTTAACTTTATTTATATATTTTTTGGTGGGCATCACTGCCTCTGGTGGTCGGGGCACAACTCAGTGCCTCTCCTGAGAGCCTCCGCTGGATTTGAACCGCCAAGCCCTTGGGCTGCAGTTCCACACTCAACCACTTAGCCACCGGGGCTCAGTCTTAGCTTTATTTTTATGTTGATTTATATATCATTTTCCACCCTTGTTAGAGGAATAAAATTCTTACAAAGAAAGACTGGTTGTACAGTCCATCTCATCAAATTAGTAACAGTATCCCGTTACGCAATCCCTGCATATGTGGTTCTTTAATGCTCTCCCCTCTACTCCCTAAGTTTCCTCCCCCTTTCTTCCTTCCAGCAGCCCTCTGCCCTCATCATCGTCTTTATCCTTTACTATGAAAACCATCCTTTTTCCTTATTTTCTTTTATAATAAGTAAAATGAAATACTTAAACTTTATGAAATTAACTAACTTTGCTGAGCATGTGTTCCCATTTTGCTCTTGTCTTAAGATGTCGACAAATTCATCAGTTTAAGCATACATAATATTGCATTGTATGAATGTATCAGAATTTGTTTATCCATTTCTCTACAGTCACTTTTTTGTTTCCATCTTTTCATCATTATAGAAATTGCTGCAGTAAACATAGTAAAGCATTGGTTCTTTATTTCTCTAGGGTGTATACTAAGTAGGGAGATTACAGGATCATAGGTACTTGTATTTCCATTTGTTTACAGAAGCACCATTCTGACATCCATGGTGCTTGCACAATTGTACAATGCCACCAGCAATAAACAGCATTTCAACCTCCATATTCTCGCTAGCATTTATAATTTTCTGAAGTTTGCTAAGATTGTCAAAGTGAGGTAATATCTCATTGTAGTTCATATTTCTCTTATGGCTAACAAGCAGAAAAATTTCTTCATATGATTGTTGGCTGCCTGGATGCTATCCCTATTAAACTGTCTATTCATGCCTTATCTCCATTTTTATTGATTTATTTGTATTTTTCATATTATGGTGTTGTAGTTTTCTATAGATTTTTTAAAAATCTAGGTTTTCAATTGACATATCATAGTTAAATATTGTTTCTCAATCCGTGGGTTCTCTTTTAACGCTTTTGATAAAGTTTTTTGATGTGCCTTTACGTCATATTTTAGAAGGACCCAGTCCTCTATTTTGTCTTGTATATCATGAGTAGACTTCACTTTGTTCAGGAGTGAATGTATACCTTGCATTGGAGCCCTTAAATTTGCCCCTGTTTTTTCATTGGTCTTTACAGTTCTACGTTTTATAATTAGATCTTTAATTCATCCTGTCTCCATTGGGGTACACGATGTAAGATATGGGTCTTGTTTCGTTCTTTTGTAGGTGGAGATTCAATTTGTCTAGCACTATTTAATAAGAAGGCTATCTCTTTCCCCACTACATATGTTTCAATCCTTTATCAAAAAACAGGTGTTTGTAAGTCTTTGTGAGTTCTCAATTCTAATCAGGTGTTTGTAAGTCTTTGTGAGTTCTCAATTCTCATCCAATGATCTTCACTGTCAGTCGCTGTACCAGTACCCAACTGTTCTGGTTACCATGACTCTATAAGAGGTTTCTTCCTACTCTGCTTTTGTTTTTAACAGTGTTTCCTTCATCCTCGGTTCCTCTTAAAGTTGGTGATTCACTTTTCTATTTTGTTCAAGAATTTTGCTGAGATTTAGATCAGAATTGCATTGAATTTACAAACTGTTTTGGTCATATTGACACTTCCATAATGACCATAGTCTTCCTCTCTGGGACACAGTCTTGCAGTTGGGTCATTCTCCTGGTTTCTTTCTTGTAAAAGTGTTTCATAGTTTTCCTTGTATACATTTTTTATTTCTCTAGCAACACTTATCCATAATTCTTTTGGTGTTCTTTTGGGATAGTGGTGTCGTAAATAACATTCTTCTTTTAATATCTTTTTTGGTATCATTTTCTTTAATATATATAAGGACAACTAATTTCTATATGTTGATCTTACAGTCTGCTCGACTATCATTTTTTCCAATAAATTCCAGCATTTTAAAAATGGAATCTTTGGGGGTTTCTCCATATAGAATTATATCAACTCCAAGTAAAGAAAGTTTTCTTTCTTTTATATCAATGTGGACATCTTTAATATCTTTTTGATATTTCATAGCTCTGGATAAGACTTGTAGGAAGTTTCCTAATTCCAACTGCAGTATTTGACTTTCTCTAATAACTTAAAATAAGTTTTCATGTGCAAAAATTTAAACCATTCAGACATGTTATAAGAATTTTACAGTTTCTTTTTACACTTTAACTCTATTTGTGGTTTTTGTTTTTTGGGGTATCGCTGCTCTCTGGTGGTGGGAGTAGGAGGCCCAGCGTTCCTGCTGGATTTGAACCTCCAACCCAGTGGGCCGCAGTCCCATGCACAACCAATACACCAGCGGGGCTCAGCCCCTATTTGTGGTTTTCAATACATGAAAATATTAATATATTTTGTCATCAAATTGGCATTCTATACTTTATTTGAGATTCTATACTTTATTTCATGCTTGGTAATGCTCTCCAATCCCAGGATTGCAGAAACACAGATTACTGCTTTTAAAGTATGAGAACATTATATCTTTATTGTTTTTTTAAACTACTCTAACAACTACCCATATCCACACTTAATTTTAGAAAACATGCTTTAGGCAAGTGTTTTATGCCACATATCATAAACAAGCAGTCAGAAGAAGTTTCTCAATATCTCACCCTATTTCGTAGTACATATATGTCAATAGAGCAAAGAAATAAGTTAGAATATTTGTTTTTCAGAGAAAAAATATATTTTAATATAGTTTCAAAATAAAGTACATATTAAAACAAAAATGTTAAAAGAATAATATATCCAGTTCAACTCTTTATATAAAATATTGCTAAAACAAAGAATGCATTGGTTCAAGTAACTAGAGACACAGATCCCCACACTAACCATGTCATATATTTTACATATGGCATGTTTCCAGAAACCAATGAGCATCATTCCTTTTCATTAAACTTGAACTTAAAAGAAGGAAAACAAAAATGCACTTTGAAAAAAAAATATGCACTTCATATCTATAATTCACACACACATGCAGGATGGGGCTTTAAAGGTTTGTGGAAACATAAGACTAAATGATAAAGGCGCTTTTCAATTATTATTTTAAGACCTGCCCTCGTATATACTTAGAAAAAATGAACAGAAATGGCTACTAGTAATAAAAAAAGTATATGCTAAAACTTCACCAGAAAGAGCAGCAAACATGAGGGCCGTATATCCATGGTCATGTTGATGACAATTGACATCAGCTCCATGTCGTAGCAGTAATTTACACATGTCAAGTTTGCCTTTATACGCAGCGTGCATTAAAGGAGTCATTCCATTCTTTAATAGAAAGAAAAAAGGTGTTAATTTTATTTATTTACCTTCTCCTTGTATTCCTATCATGCAATCTTTAAAATATACATTAATATAATGTGCAGAATTATATGGTCTAAAAATAAATACAATAATCTTCATAATCTCTATAATATCATTGATGTCACTTGATGGAAAAAGGGGCATCTCTACTATCCGAGTGTTTTACAAATCAATATGCTGACTGAAAAAAGACTTACTCAATCTCCTATGACCAGTACCTTGCCAAGCGGCCCCAGGGGTGATGTGGTGACAAAGGCTCGAGCAGCAGGTCAAAACCGCCTGCTGCTCTGAGAGAGAAAGGCGGCCTTTCTGCTACTATAAACAGTTCCAGACGTGAACACCCGCAGAAGGTCACTATGAGTCGGCATTGAGTCGATGGCAGTGAGAGGACATTGCTGGGCCCAGGACAAAAAGCCATATTTTTTGGGGGGGGGCGGGGGGGACATCACTGCCCTCCTGGTGGTCGTGGGAGCTACCCAGAGCTGCTCCTGAGAGCAGCAGCTGAATTTGAACCACCAAGCCCGCGAACCGCAGTCTCGCACTCAACCACTTACGCCACCGGGGCTCAGACCAAAAAAAGTCATATTTTATGATTCCCATTCCTACGAAGGATTCTTAGTTCTTGAGAAACAAATGCATAAACAAATACAGATAAGTCAAACTCAATGCTATCAAGTTAATTCCAACTCATAGTGACTCTACAGGACAGAGAGAACTATCCCTGTGGGTTTCTAAACCTCTAATTTTGCAGTCACAGTAAGCTGCGTCTTTCTCTCTCAGAAGGTCTGGTGGGTTCAAACCACTGACTTTACATCCCACAGCCCAGCGTGTCTCTGACTATAATACCGGGATTCCAGAGAGTGACACATACGAAGAACACAAACAAGCAAACTCAAATAGAATCTCCCTCAAGAGGAAATTTGAATAAAGTCTGATATATCACTATCTGGAATATAATGATGATATGAAGTAAACTGATTCTTTTGTTTCTATTGAATGGAAGAAATTTCTATGAATTACTATGAACAAAGAAAATCAAGGCAGTGAAATTGTAAAATGGCCACATTTAAAAAAATAATGGTCTCCAAAAAAAATCACACATGTGCAATATATATTACATAATCATATATGCGAACACTATGCATACACATCAATTATACACACACATACATGAGCTCAAAAAGTTTGGGGAAAAAAAAATTAAAAGAGAGTAAAAATTTTCCATGAATTTTCTGCAGTGCCTTTATAGCTGTACAGCATACGGCATTGTATAAAGGTAGAAAAAACCCTGCCAGTATAAACATCAGGCTATTATTGTTGGGCATCCATACGTTTTTGAGCACATGCCATGAAATACCCAACCTTATATGTACTAGGTGCCTAACACAACTGAATGGATAAATAAGTGAGCTGTACCTTATAAGCAATTTTTTATTCAGTAATCCAAGTTAAGCTCTTTTATGTGCCGGAATGCCAAACTTGCTTTGGATTAAAACATCCCATTTCATCCCTTACTTAATAAAGTTTAGAAGATGGAGCATAATTTGAATTGTCGTGGAGTCATGCTGACTCCAGATTATTTTTTTAAACAAGAACCATCAGATTGCGGTGTGATCCCACAATACTCTTAGAGGGCGTGGGAAGATGATACCCAAATGCAAACCCCACTGTCACCAGGCTGACTGCACTTCCCAGCAGCCCTACAAGACGACAGAGCACAAGAGCACAAGGCTGGAAAGACATTTGTATGGAAGCAGACTCCCACGTCTTCCTCCTGCAGAGTGGTGGAGCCTTTCAACTGTCAACCTCTCAGGGACACCGCCCACACTAGCCCTGGGACTTCTGTGAGGATTATTATATAGAGATTTCTAAAAACTCCAAACACTGTCAATACTGATGCAAATCCTTGCTAGGGTTTCGGAGATAATAAATCTTTATAGGAACAGAGAGTCTTAGCTTTCTCTCCTGTGTGGATAAACGGGAGTCTATGTTTCAGGCTATTGTACAAGAGGCAACTTAAAGGAGATAGCAAAGTTTGGGGGAAGTAGGTGAGGAAAGCAGATTAGGGAATTCTAACTCTGAGACACCCTTAATTGGGTATTTCTCTTCAGGGGTGGGGCATTGTTCTGGAGGGGAGTAGGTGGGTCTGGATAAGCATCTCTCTCAGGCAATGGAGTGCTGTAAGGGACAAGGAATAGGTGATATAATATGATTTGGATTCTAGAGGTAGAGAGCAAAACAGGAATTCGGAGCATGGCCAGTGTGACAGCTCCTGATCCGTTCGGTCATCTGTAGATATGAGGAAAGCTTGCAGAGTGCAGGCAAAGGACACAGTACCATCAAAATGGCTGCCAAGGAAGCAAACAACTCTGTCCATTACTTATGGCTGACATCTAGGCCACAGACTGGAAGTTCAGCATGTATTTTTTTAATCCAGAAGGGGTAGCCAATCAGTCACCAATCCCTTCCAACAGCTAGACATTATCTATCCCTGTGGATAACTAACTGGAAGAACACTGAAGAGTCCTCTGGTTTAAAAAGCTTTCAACACAATAGGATAACACATACCAAAAAGAGATATGCAAAGCTTTGGGATTTTATGTTGCTAATTGTTTGGCTTTTCTTTTATCTGCATTAACTAATTCTGCCCATTTACCTGTCTGCCTACCTGTTCTCCACTTCTCCCCACTTCTAAATTTTTTTCTTAAAATTGCCATATTATACATTCTTATAAGAAAGAAAACACTTTATTAAACTCTTTTTTACCTCATCCAAACAGTTAACACGAACATCCTTGTTGGCTAACAGTGTTCCAGCTTCTTGTATAGTACCTTCCAAAAATAAAAAAGCAAATTATGGTCATGTATTATTAGAACAGATTTTTTAAAATCTAACATTAACACCACCACCCCCAAAAAATAAAACAAATGTCAAATATTTACCTTGAAACTAATCACATTATATTGCTGAAACACAAAGCATCTATTCACACACATACACACACTTTATTTCACAAATTATTCTGAAGAATAGATTTATAGAAATTAAAATAGCTTTCTCTTGTTTTTACTTCCATTGATGTTGAAGTATATTATAGTACCTCTTGGTACTATTTCCTCTTGGCAACAATACAACAATCAGACAGCATAAGATAGTTAATATGGAAAAAAAAATTTAAACAGCATCTACTACAAACTATTATCTAAAGCTTGAATTCCTGTAGAGATAAATTAAGTTCAAAAGTACAATCAATATTTATACAATTTGTCACCATGAGACCTTGTGAATTCACGGCCTATCTGTCATAGAATACCTGGCTTAGAAAAGGGTTTTACCCTCAGAATTCTCACTCCCTTCCCAACTTGTGAACCTGAAGGCCCACTGTCTGTCAAGTTAGAAATAATCTGTTTATTGGGCTGACAGGTTTTTCAATCTTCTGTAAGCAAGTTGCTATCTTCATCATTAATATACTATTTGTTCTGTCAAACCCATTCTGGTTTGAGAAGCAAACAAACACACCACAACAAAAAATGAAATGTTTTGTTGAGGAAAGACACCTTCTCCTCTCAACAGGCATAAGAGAATGGAACACCATCCCTGACCCACAGTTATGCTCTAAACTTAGCATCTTAATTCATGACCTCTAAATTCTGCTTGTCTTCTAGAGTTAAAGGTGGGATAAAAATATACATAAGTTAGCATGTCCCCTTGCTGTACAGCCCCTTTTCTGAAGGAAATCACTGGGTATCTGGCACCAAACCCGGAGAGGCAGAGAAACAAACTTTTTCTTGAGAGGAGTAGCTGTTGGGACAATATCATGTGAACGACCCACCAAACCCAGAAAATGTCCTCGCCCTCAAGTGGGTGGGCTCACAGTGTGCCTAGAGAGCAGCTGCTGAGACTGTAGCTTTGTACAGAAGCAGAAAGTCCCGGCTCTTTCCCACGGACCAGCGGGTGGATTTGAAATACTCACCGAATGGATTGCAGCCCAACGCATAAGCACTATGTCACCAGGGCCCCTTAAGGACCCTAAATTGTCCCTGAAATTCGACAAACTAGGCACGCCACCACCTTTTCCCTACTCGACAATAATAAAATTGCACCATCGGGAGTGGGGTGGGAGGGAAAAGGATATTTTTATAAACACTAAGGAGTTTCAAAATTTCGTGAAAAACAGATGGGGTCAAACCACCATTGTGGTTGGCAGTTCTGCAAGCAGCTCCTTTGGCCACTGGCCACTGGCTCCTCGAAGCGGGAATTGCCAACTTGTTCTGCAGAGCGGTGGAACTGATTGACATTCTCACC